>MU787180.1:14589-182473 GCA_026770625.1 Nicotiana glauca
AGGATGATGAGGTTTCTCTGTGCGATGCAGACCTAAGGCCCCAAAGAGGAGGGCCATAGACAAGGAAGCTGGAATACAAGTGGCGTTTGATCAATCTAAAGTCTCCCCCGATGTTGGGGTGCTAGGTACCATGATAAAATTCGCCAAGGGAGGTGCCGGGGCGACCTAGAGGTGCCTTAGTTGGAAGTCAATATTGCTACTTCCTTGCATCGTGTAGAGGATGAGGCCTCTTCCAATGCCTCTAACGATAGTCACTCACGTCCGGGATGCGAGGAGCCTTCATCTGTTGAACCAGCTCAAGAAGCTTCCCCTGCTGAAAAACGGAAAGACAAGATGCTCGCCGCATAGGGCGACGAGCGGGCTGAGTTTATTGGCAATGACTTCGATTCGACATGAACATGAGATGATCGATATCAGGATAACTCATATTGAGGTTAGAGTAGAGAGAGATCGAGGTCCATCACGATCTCGGTGAATCATAACTTGCTTAAGAATACCGAGGATGTGATTCGGACATTCGTCCCTTCTGATTCGACAATCCTATTGTGTTCATCTTTATATTTCTCTCTAGGCTCCAACAAGGAGGTTGCTGAAAGGAACCTAACGTCAACACCTTCTTTCAGAAGGAGGGGTGTCGCTTCCTATACTCCTGCCCCTATTTCTCCTACCATGCATGTTGTTCCCTTGGCTTCTTCCTATGTTGAGGATGATGAGGTTTCTCTGTGCGATGCAGACCTAAGGCCCCAAAGAGGAGGGCCATAGACAAGGAAGCTGGAATACAAGTGGCGTTTGATCAATCTAAAGTCTCCCCCGATGTTGGGGTGCTAGGTACCATGATAAAATTCGCCAAGGGAGGTGTCGGGGCGACCTAGAGGTTCCTTAGTTGGAAGTCAATATTGCTACTTCCTTGCATCATGTAGAGGACGAGGCCTCTTCCAATGCCTCTAACGATAGTCATTCACGTCCGGGATGCGAGGAGCCTTCGTCTGTTGAACCAGCTCAAGAAGCTTCCCCTGCTGAAAAACGGAAAGACAAGATGCCCGCCGCATAGGGCGACGAGCGGGCTGAGTTTATTGGCAGTGACTTCGATTCGACATGAACATGAGATGATCGATATCAGGATAACTCATATTGAGGTTAGAGTAGAGAGAGATCGAGGTCCATCACGATCTCGGTGAATCATAACTTGCTTAAGAATACCGAGGATGTGATTCGGACATTCGTCCCTTCTGATTCGACAATCCTATTGTGTTCATCTTTATATTTCTCTCTAGGCTCCAACAAGGAGGTTGCTGAAAGGAACCTAACGTCAACACCTTCTTTCAGAAGGAGGGGTGTCGCTTCCTATACTCCTGCCCCTATTTCTCCTACCATGCATGTTGTTCCCTTGGCTTCTTCCTATGTTTAGGATGATGAGGTTTCTCTGTGCGATGCAGACCTAAGGCCCCAAAGAGGAGGGCCATAGACAAGGAAGCTGGAATACAAGTGGCGTTTGATCAATCTAAAGTCTCCCCCGATGTTGGGGTGCTAGGTACCATGATAAAATTCGCCAAGGGAGGTGTCGGGGCGACCTAGAGGTTCCTTAGTTGGAAGTCAATATTGCTACTTCCTTGCATCATGTAGAGGACGAGGCCTCTTCCAATGCCTCTAACGATAGTCATTCACGTCCGGGATGCGAGGAGCCTTCGTCTGTTGAACCAGCTCAAGAAGCTTCCCCTGCTGAAAAACGGAAAGACAAGATGCCCGCCGCATAGGGCGACGAGCGGGCTGAGTTTATTGGCAGTGACTTCGATTCGACATGAACATGAGATGATCGATATCAGGATAACTCATATTGAGGTTAGAGTAGAGAGAGATCGAGGTCCATCACGATCTCGGTGAATCATAACTTGCTTAAGAATACCGAGGATGTGATTCAGGCATTCGTCCCTTCTGCTCCAATGCCAAACATTATACTCTCGAGGACCTGAGCAACATTACTCTTTCCAAAAGTATCGCCGATATCACTCTTAGGGTAAATCATTTCCTTCCTCTCTCTTTCTCTCTCACTCTCTCTCTCTTTTTTGCTTTGGCCTACTTTTGAATTTTTCTTACGTGCAGGCCGTTACCATGGAGATTGACAGTGTGCGTAGAGAGAAGAGATGGAAGGAGATCTATTACAAAATGCAGACAAGGTATAAGGTGTACCGAGGGCGCTACAGGGAGGCTGATAAAAGGCTCCGTGAAGGGAAATGTGACCACCCTGAAGGATGAATTAAAGAAGAAGGATGAAGAGTTGCTGACATAAGTGGAGTGGATCGGTGCTCTTGAAGGGAAATTGAAGAGGAAAGATGAGGAGCTCAAGCTGAGAAGGGATGTAGAATCCTAGTGTTGTCGGGTTGACCCATTACTAGGTCAGTTGGATGAGCGCCAGTTCGCACTGGATGGGCTCAGGGGAGAGGTAGCCGGTAAGCAGTAGCTGATCGAGGAGGCAGAATCCTCCCAGAGACAGGATCGTAAAAAGGCTGCTCCTTTTGAGTTTGCGAATAGAAATCTCCGTGTGAATATAGATAATGTTCAGTCGACAACTGAGGCTAAAGAGACTCGGCTCGAGGAGAGGAATGACGAACTGGAGAGAGAAAATGTCGAGCTACATGGGCAGATTTCTACAACGGATGTCGAGAAAGCTAGACTGCTCAAACGGCCCTCCACTTCTCATACCTTTGAGTTTTCGGTCATTCTATTAGAGTAGTATGAGAAGTGGATCCGTTCTGAGGCTCAAATAGTGGTGGTTCAAGAGTTGGGCAAGACGGTCTTTGTTTACGAGATAACCTTGGAGGAGCTCGAGTTAAAGCTTGTGAAGCTCAATTGGCCAGTGATTACGACCCTGGCATGTCTCAACCTGATGTAGAGGGCGACGTATGAAGAAGGCTTTGACTAGATTGAGGACAAAGCTTGGTGCGACTATGCTTATAACTGAGGCGAGGATGAAGAGGGTGGTAGAGCCAAGGCGATGAGGGTCATTAGATATTCTACCCTCATTTTATTTAGCTTCTTGTATTTTTCAATTTTTTTTCTTGGTGTCTTCGTGCGCTTTTATAAAGACTCTTATCAAAATATCAAGGTTGGCGTTTGTTTTATATGTACCTTTCCTGTCTCTGCGTACTTGTTATTTCTGCGATTGTTTGATTTACTTCTGCACTTCTCCCCTTTGTTGTTGCCCTCTAGGTTACGATGGCAGCGGGATTAGGGAATTATAATCAGGAGGATTGAGTGGCCATGGGCCGAGGGGTTTTGTTATCACTGGTCGAACATATGTTTTCTTAGTTAAGACGTGATCAAGGGCTAATACATTTTGTTCGAGTTGGTCGAACGTACCTCTTAGTTGAGATGTGGCCAAGGCCTGAGAGGCTTTTTCTGAGCTGGTCGAACGTATCTCTAAGTTGAGATGTGTCCTAGGGCTAAGAAGCATTGTTCTCGCTTGTCGAACGTACCTCTAAGATGAGACATGGCCAAGGGCTAAGAAGCTTTGCTCAAGTTGGTCGAACGTCCCTCTAAGTTGAGACATGGTCAAGGGCCGGGAGGCTTTGATCGAACTGGTCGAATGTACTTCTTAGTTGATAGACTTAGGAGAATAGTTTTTATCAAACAGGCATCTCTTTCATTTTAATAACATTATGCTGATTACAATATTTCATTGTAAGGCATCTTGGAGAAAATTACAAGTTTTGGGTGTTGTCTAGCGTTCCAGTCCTAGTCCCAGTAAATCTAGTCCTTTCATTGTTTGATTCGGAGATTCTCGAGGAGTCGTACAATGAAATGTAGTTTTTCTCGCGCACTTCACCTAGAAACATCTCTCACGTTGCTTCGTTCAAAACCTCCTTGAGAAAACCCTATTCTGACAAAGCGAGGGAAAAAGAATACAACTTATGCGGCATTTCTTGTTTTTCAAAAGTTGAAACACTTGATGTGGATCATGTTCCAATTGTTCGGTAAGAGCTTTCCTTCCAATATCTCCAATTGGAAGGAATCCTTATTTGGCTTGCCTATGATTTTGTGTGGTCCGTTCCAATTGGTTCCTAATTTTCCTTCTCGGGGACCTCTTCCTGCTTGGGTGTTGGCTTTGAGCACGTAATCCCCAAACATGAGTAATCGTACCTTGTCATTTCTATTGTAGTAGCGTTATGCTTGTTGTTTTTGTGAGACCATTCTTATATATGCCATGTCTCTTTGCTCCTCTCTTTGTCGAGATCCTGTATTCTATTCTCACCATTATTTTTGTCGCTCTTGTTCGTGTACTTTCTCTCGTGCTCGTTTAGAGGTCATCCTATGTGCCTACTATACTCCTGGAGTTGTCTTCGACCACAGTCCCTTAGCATCTTCGAGTCTCTTTTCATGATGTTCAAAATTGTCTTGTTGGAAGATTATGCTTGCCCGTTGCCAATTGGGTGGTATGGGGTAAATATCCGTGGCTTATTTTTTTGGGCAAACCAAGCCGGCAAATGATGTCCATATAAAGTTTATTACTTCTTGCTCACATATTTGGGCGAATGCGCCTACTTCCACCTATGTAGAGAAGTAGTCAGTCAAACTAAAAGGAATTTAATATTAACTCATCCCAGCGGGAGTGATCGCACGATGTCTATCCCCTATTTGATGAACGGCCATGGCAAGGTGACAAAATGGAGGTGATCACCTGCTTGGTGGATTATTGTGGCATACTTTTGGCACTGTTTGCACTGCATTACAAATTCTAGAGCGTCTTTCTTCATGTTGGGCAAATAGTATCCTGCCCGTATGAGGCAACTGACAAGTTCTCGATCACTAGAGTGACTGCCACAATAGCCTTCGTGGATTTCCTCGAGAAAGCATTGAGTTTTGCTTGGGCCCAGGCCAAGGGAACCCCATACATCCTTTTATATAATTCGTTGTTGAGGAGGTTGTATCTTGCCGCTTGCATTCTCAACTCCCTGACTTCCTTTTTATCATTTGGGAGAACACCATCTTGCAAGTAATTTGTACTACAATTGTGCCAGTCCCGGGTTAAGTGAATGGATTTTACCTCGACATGATCCAAGGCTAAGCTAAGGAGATTCACCACACTTTTCCCCACGAGTTATGCTTTTTATTGCGGCGGCCAGTTTTGCGAGGTCGTCGCCTCGATAGTTGAGTTCATGGAATCTGGTCGAGTTGACATTCATCGAATTTGGTCAATAGTTTTCAGATCTCGATCTGGTGCTTTTTTAAGCTCTACTCTTTGATCTAGAAAGTCCCAGTAACTTGGTTGACAATGAGCTAGGAGTCGCAGCGTAGCCTTAGGCGTTTTGCCCCATATTTGAGTGTTAGGCTTAGTCCTACAATTACTGCCTCATACACAGCCTCATTGTGTGCATATCCCGGATCTTATAGAATGGCGTATTATTTCACTAGTGGGGACTTAGAGCATGAGTCCCAGTTTGGATCGACATACATTGGTTGCATCGTCGGTGTGCAAGAACCAGAGGTCCTGCGTCAGGCTAGAAGCTTGTGTGGCTTCCTTCTCAGCGTCAGGCATCACCTTGGTGCTAAAATCCTCAACGAGGATGGTAAGTGATGTCATGCTCACTTAGCTCTATTGCCCATTTGGCCAGCCTACCCGAGAACTTGGGTTTGTGCAGTATGCTTAGGAAATGTGGTGAAGACCGAGATTGGACAAAATTTGAAGTATGGCCTTAGCTTTCTTGAAGTTATGACTAGGTCCAGAGCTAATTTCTCGAGGTGAGGATACCTTGTCGCAGCGTCGATAAGTATTTTGCTAATATAGTAGATTGGAGATTGCGTACCTTTGTCTTCTCAAACTAGGACCGCACTTACCACTACTTCTTAAACGGCGAGGTAAACAATGAGACTTTCTCCAGGCTCAGGCTTTGAGAGTAGGGATGGCGATGACAGATATTACTTGAGATCCATCAGTGATTGTTTTCACTCGATCATTCATTCGAGGTTGTTTTCCTTTCTTTAATACATTGAAGAATTGGTAGCATCTATCAGACGATCTCAAAATAAGCCTAGATAAGGCGACGATTCGACCCGTCAATCGTTGAACTTGTTTCTTGGTAGTTAGGTTCTCTGATATCCCATCTATAGCTTTTATTTGAGTTGTGTTGACCTTAATTCTGTGTTGTGACAGTAGGAAACCCAAGAATTTACTCGAACTCATGCCAAACACGCATTTCTCAGGGTTTAGTTTCATCTCATACTTCCTTAAGATTTTGAATGCCTCTTTTAGGTGGTCGATATGGTCCTCTGCCCTCAAAGACTAACATGTCATCGATGTATGCATCCATAGTTTTGCCGAGCTGATTTTTGAATATTTTCGTGACCAACCTTTGGTATGTGGCCCCGATGTTATTCAACCCGAATGGCATGACCCTATAGCAATATGTTGCTCTATGAGTGATGAATGTAGTTTTCTTCTGGTCCTCCTTCTCCAAGAGTATTTGGTCGTAGCCTAAGTAAGCATTTAGAAAACTCAGCAACGTGGTGTCGATGAGCTGGTCAATATGCGGTAATAGGAATGAATTCTTCAGACAGGCTTTGTTCAGATCGGTGAAGTCCACGCACATCCTCCACTTACAATTCTTGTTTTCGACAATTACCATGTTAGTGATACACTTGGGGTACTTTGATTCCCAGATAGAGTTGTTTGCTAGTAGTTTCTCCACTTCCTCGTGGACAGCCTCATTGATGGCGGGGTTAAACTTTCATCGGACCTGCCTTACTGGATGGTAGTAGGGGTAAACATTTATCTTGTGTGTAGCTATATCCTTGGGGATGCCTGGTATGTATGCATCGCTAAAAGAAAACAACTCTACATTAGTTATTAAGAATAAACTACACTTACCTGGGTCTTTGAGTTTGCAGCCTATGTAGGCCTTTTTGCTAGAGTCGCTTGGTTCTAGCTGGATGGGACCGAGGTCCTCTATGGTCTATCCTGCTTCTCCGGCCATTTCTGGATCAATAATTATGTCCTTGTATTCGACCTGAAGAGATCTCAATATTGCTGATTTCTATGCTTCCTTTTCTTTTTCTTTATTTTGTTGAGTGGTGGTACTATCCAGGGTAATCTGATAGCATTCCTTGGATGTGTGTTGTTCCTATCGTGTGCTGAATATTTCGCAATGGTTCGAGAACTTGATCACTTGGTACAAGCTAGAAGGATAGTCGTCCCACAATGGCATTATACGTCGTGTCTTTTTCCATAATGTGGAATGTGGTCTCCATCGTAACCCCAGCATCGAGGACGGGGAGTCTGATCTCGCCCGAAGTCCGCTCAACTGCATTGTTAAAACCGATTAGTATGATGAAGGGTGTAAATATCTTATCCTTGAGTCGCATCCATACGAGTACTTGAGGATGGACTATGCATGTTCTTCTTTCATCGTCAACCATAATCCTCCTAACATCAGTATCCAGAATAAGTAAAGTAATAACAAGTGCATCATTATGAGGGAAAGTCAAATCGTCGGCATCTGACTCATTGAAGAGGATACTTTCTTCGAGGTCATCATACCGTTTGCGGTTGATAAATCTTTTGAGTTTGTGAGTGGATCTGAACTTGATTATGTTGATGGAGGTGTCATCACTGCCTTCGATAATCAAGTGGATGGTACGAGCGAGAGAAGGTGGCTTTGGCAGGCCTGGGTGTTCTCACCCCTTTTCTAAGATGCTCCTGCCTTTGTCGCTGAGCAACTCTTTGAGGTGTCTTTATTACAGCAGAGTCTCCACTTCTAACCATAGAGCGTGGCAATCCTATTGGGGATACTTCTTTGTGTTGAGTTTCATACCTTTGATCGATAGCACTCATTAGATTGAGCGGGACGTTTTCACCGCTCTTGTTCCCTTTCCTTGACTGACCTCTCCTTGGTTACCTGCCATGGATTCCTTCTATGCGAAGAGAAAAGGATTATCATTACAGTATGTTAGGTTAACAAATTATGACCATTGTAGATCTGAATTAAAACTAATAATTTAACTATGAGATCCCCACATACGACACCAGACTGTATGATCTGAAAAATAAACTTTGGTTTTATACAATTAAATTACTAGAGAATCAAGGTTAATCATAGTCAATATTAGTATTCAAAAACATATCTAGCGTTTTATGACAAATATGTTAGGGTGCAGCACTAAAGGAGATAACTTTAGATAATAAAGAAGCAATAAAGACCTAGAAGTGCAAAGGATAGCAATAAATCTTAATAAGTGACTTCTAAATAGTATATGAAATAAAGACAACGCGATAAAGATGAGATTTTCGGATATCTTTCTGACAATGATGGATGATGATGAGCAACCTTGTATTCCAATCCTTCTTGGATCGGGTGAGAGGGGTAAAAGAAAAAGGAAGTAAAATATCAAGCTTTATTTCTATTCAATAAAGTGAGAATCTTGTACAGGAAATATTGATGAAAATTTTTACAAAAGGTCCTAACCGAAAGGAAATATCCATTAGAATATTCTCTAGGGAATCAAAATCCTAAAATTGGTCGTCATTTCAGACCAAAGGCGGGTGCTCGTCCTCGTTCTCGTCTTCTCTTAAACCATTTTAACCTTCAAAAATTATTTATCTTCCACATCTGACCTCGACCTTTTGGAGTTAGGTTAACATGTCACAGTCCTTAGAGGTTCTATTATCGTTGACCGGGTCAAACATATGAATTGAAATTTTCGCCCATACAAGTATGAGCTACAATGTACCGATAAACATAAGTTGAATTTTTTTATGCCATTTAGTAAGCTATATTGTCATGTAGTACTAATTCCTCTATATTTTCCTCAAATCTAAATACATTAATGTAGAGAAATCCCTAATTCTACTCATAGCTTGATAACTATTTTGGATAGATAAATGATAGAAAAGATATATACCTCTTCTCCATTGTTTCATAAACCTTAAACTCAACATTTTTACAGTTCACATTGAATATATTGTATATAAGCCTCTACACCCCAATCCTAAATAAAATAAAAAAACAACGAAATAAATAATAAAACAAAGAAAGAGAAAAAAAGGAAGAACTTACGAAAGAAACCGAACAGATACCAGATATTGAAAAAGAGTTATTTTAGACTAGCGGCTTATGGTGGATCTACAATAGAAGGCAACAACGACAACAATGAAATACTAACTAGTGAAGTGATAAGAGGTATTATCAATGGAGGAAGATTAATGATTATATGAAGAAGATTAATGAAGAATATTGGTTAGAGAGAGAGAGAGATGGATTTGAGGGGAAGAAAAAAAGAAACAGAGGTGGAGAATTAACACCTAAATCATTAGAATTCAGACTTATAAGGAAGTTAGGTGTAAATAATGTTTTAAATTAGATACTACAAGTGAATAATCAAAAGGTAGAATATGAGGTGCAATAATTATTTTACAATGGCAAAGAAGTAGATTGACTGGAATGGGCGTATAAGGGACTAGTCTTTAAATATTGTCCTTATTTTTTAATATTTTTAGAAAATTACCTCCGGACTCGTACACATTTTTTTTTCTTGTAAGAAGTTTCTCTAAGGAATTGATTGATTTACGTCATATTTATTCTACCTATATTTTTAATTATTAACAAACTCTACCTGGTTTTCATGAATTTGTAATTATTCAATTGTGTACCAAACTCTATTATATTGGCATGACTTTGTATTATATGTATTTGACCTATTTGTTAATTGTAATAGTACCGGTTTGCATGATGTTGTGCTTGTTTTATTGTTCTACAAACTCTATTAGATTGGCATGACTTTGTATTTTATGCAATTAAAGTATCTATAAAATTATTCATCAAAATCTATCTGATTGGAAAAAAAATTATCTCTGTTGCTCAATAAAATATTCTTTAAATTTGCAATTTCAAATTCAATCGAAACCACCCAAATCTGCTCCAAATAATCTCAAACTTGAAGAAAAGTCTCCAAATACCAACGCAAGTGATCCACAATCACTAATTTTTTCAAATAATGCTAAATTAAAGAAATCCACTTTATCTTCTTCAATACTTTCTAGGGAACGAAAACGGAATAGGGTCATATTTACACATTTAGTAACTAAAATAAGATATACCTACCCCTTATTCTAGTTTCTTAATACGTCTAACCTATTGTTATATTTTGGTGTATCAATTATGTCACGGCCTAAAATCTACTAAAGGTCGTGATGACGCCTAACACCGCCGTCCGGCAAGCCAAGGATGAATGATTAACTTAATTACTCATTTTAGTATTTTGAAATCATAATTTTTATTTTATTAAATAGTATAAAATAGAATTTACAAGGTAGATGATAATATTTACACGAACTACAATAATGAACAACATGTAAAAGCCTTAAAATCCGGTGTCACAAGTGTATAAGAATCTATTAATGAGTACAACAATAATACAACATCCGTATGAAATACAAGAAGACGAGGAATATAAATAACTTTGATGGAGACTCTGTATACTGCGGATCGTATCAAGGAAGCACAGCTCACCGTAAAGTCCCCGCAACAGTCGTGCCTCTTCATCAAGAGGGCCACCAGAAAAATACATGTATACTTGCACAATAAGTACAGCAAGTTCAGCATGAGTACGTAAATCAATGTGTACTCGTTAGGTATCTAGCCTAACCCTAGAGAAGTAGTGACGAGGGGTAGACATTGACACTTACTAGTGGTCCAATAAGAAAGATATAGTAAGAAGTAAATAGATATGAGGTAGAGTAAATAAACGAAATAAACAAGTATAAATATGTGGTACGCTCTCAATCGGCAGTTATCTCCTCAGCCGCCGTATTATATATATATATATATATATATATATATGGACCTCACCGCATAGGTCAAAGTAATTCAAATCAGGGAAAATTTATAGACACATTGGCTTCTTGTAAAATATTAATGCACGATACTATAAGAGTATTTTATAGAAAAGCCGAGGCATACCGCCCGTACCCATCATAGTGTGTACACTACTGAGGAACGAATGTCACGAACCATAGATGTATCTACTATATTGCTGAGGCAAACGGCCCACTCCTATGAGAGTGTGGTACATAATCCTATTGAGGTGAATAGCCCGATCCCATTAGAATAAGAAGCTTTAACGGATCCTTGACCCCACTCATGAATAAACTGTGAGTTCTAAACTTTTAAGGAAGACCTTTCGAATGAAAACGCATAGCGCGGGAGAAATTCGTAATAGGAGCACAATTATTCTGCGACTAATCATGAAACTCGTCAAATCCCTTTAATAGAAAGTATATCACTCTCTGCAAGTCTAGTCTCAAGTTGTAACGTAAAATTAAGGAGTTTAATAGGTTAGGGACAACTCAAATAGTACAGCTATAGCATGGTGGGAACCTAAATCTACCCAGACATAACATGAATCTAGCTACGCACGAACTCTCATTACCTCATGCGTACGTAGCCCCTGCAACAAGTAGCACATAGCAAATACATTACCTAGGGGTAGTTTCTCTCTCACAAAGTTAGACATGAGATTTACCTTTCTCCGAAGATCCATAATCAGTTTCAAAGCCTCTCTAACACCTCAAACTGATGCTCGTCGCTCCGAAGCTAGTCAAACAATGTGCAAACCAATAAAAATATACTCTAATACTCATAATAAATCAATTCATAACAATTGTCAACTCCGCTCAAAAGTCAATAAACATAACCCTCGAGCCCACAAACTCAAATATATTTTTTATTCTCAATTCCATGCCCAAATTTGTGGTCAAAATAAAAAAAAATCAATTTCTAGGTTTCTTCCAAAATAACACATTTTCTAGCAATTTTCATGCTTGAATCCATAAAAAACATATATTTAACTCACATCGGGAAGTAATCACTTACCTCATTATAGTTGATGGAGATGGCACCCAAAACGTGCTCCAGAATTGGCTTCCATGGACAAAATAAGATGAAAATGGGCCAAACCCCCGTTTTAAAAGAACTACTTGACAAGCCCGACCTTCGCACCTGCGGAATAGTAGCTGCTCCTGCGGCTCCATTCCTGCGGAACAGTAGTCGCTCCTGCGGCTCCACACCTGCAGATATTATATCGCATGTGCGGCTTCAGCTCAACTCAACAGCCCTCGCTTCTGGGGCCCAGGACTTCTTGGCTAACCTTCGCTTCTGCACTCCAACGGTCGAATATGCGATCTTGCAGGTGCGGGAAAACCTTCGCACCTACAGCCTCTGCCCAGTTCACTCTTATCCGGTTCTGCAGCCTTCTTCCTCACTTCTGTGAGGCTGCTTTTACAATGAATCTTCTACAAAAGCAGTTACACCAACAACCAGATATTCTTCAGCTTTTCCTTTAGTCCAAAATCTGATCCCTTAACCATCCGAATCCACCTGAAACCCTCGGGATCTTAACCAAATATACCAACATCCCAAAATGCAATAAGAACTTAGTCGAAGCCTCAAACCACATCAAACAACATCAAAATCATGAATCGCTCCTCAAATCAAACTTATTGAACTATTGAACTTCTAACTTCCACATCTGATGCCGAAACCTATCAAATCATGTCCGATCGACCTCATTGCACACAAGTCCTAAATAACATTACGGTCATATTCCAACTTCTGGAATCGAGATCTGACCCCGATATCAAATTGTCCACTCCCGCTCAAACTTCCTAAAAATCTTCAAATTTTCAACTTTCGCCAAATGACCCCGAAATGATGTGCAGACCTCCAAATCAACATCCGAACCCGTTCCTAAGAGCAGAATCACTGTACGGGGCTATTCCCAGGCTCAGAGTCCCAAATGGACGTCTATAACATTAAACTACACTTAAACCCAAATTTATAAAATTCTTCAAAAATGCCAACTTTCCACAATAAGCATCGTAACGCTCCTAGGTCATCCAAAACTTGATCCAGACATAATCCTAAGTCCAAAATCATCATACGAACCTATTGGAACTTTCAAATCCTGATTCCGAGATCGTTTACTTAAAAGTCAAATCCTAGTCAATTCTTCCAACTTAAAGCTTTCGAAATTATAGATTTCTTTCCAAATGAACTCCGAACTTCCCGAAGTCTAATTCGGACCTTGAGTACAAGTCATAATACATTAAGTGAAGCTACTCAGGGTCTCAAGCCGCCCAACGACGCATTAGAGATCAAAACAACCTGTCAGGTTGTCACTTTCTCTCCCACATAAACATACGCTCGTCCTGGAACGTGCAAAGATTTGCTCCGGAGTTGTCCAAAATCATTGTTTAACACCTCGTGCACCGACCTGTGCCACCACGACCTAGTTGAGCATATTAGCTCGAGCCAAACTGAAGATCCGTCCTGCTACCTTAGCTAACAAGCTTTAGAACCAAATTACAACATCCGAAATTCTCCACTATACCAGATATTAACACATGAACACTGTATCAATCACCAGATACTGAACCCAATGTGACCATGCTTCTCCGCTGAAATCATACCAAGCACCACATAACTCATTTGCCCAAGGCAATCTCCCCCAAGTATAACAGCTAAAATTTCCAGTGACCCAAAGCCTGTATTGTACCTCATAACATATATAAGCCCTGTTCCAACTCTCTCAATACTTCCACGATGGAAAAGATCTGTAGAAACTCATAACCACCTGTCGAATCACCAATCATGGAGTCTCTCCTCTTGACAAGAACCATTACTTCATTCTAAACTGGATAACAATATTTTCCCTTTAATATACCCTTCCTAACTCTGATCGCACTGATCTCGGGACCAAAGACCCTATCTCGCCCAATACAAGCCGCTCAAGCAATAAGCCATCTCAGATATGCCAAAAGTCTCATATTATGCCCACAATGTGCCAACAAGCTACAAACTCGAATGTGATACATAAGAAAAACAAACTCTGGAAAAGAATTACCCAGCCCACGTAACTAATGAATAAACCGAAAAGATGTTATGAACTTTTCTCGAAAAATGAGAAACAAAACACACAAGAATAGATATAGTGAACTGTACTCAACATCTCAATGTTGCGACGTGCAACCCAATCCACTCATGATACAGTTGCGGTGTGCAAACCGATCCAACTATGATACTTGTGGCGGCGTTCCACCCGATCCAAAAAATGTACTCGTTGCTGCCACCCGATCCACATATAATTATCTATAAAGAAATACCTATCGAGCCAGAATGCGCATACCTACAAAATACCAGAATGTACACCACAAGCCAAGTGCATAATACCATCCCTGGGGAGACAGATAGCACCATACGTGACAAAACTCAAGCATGACTAATGTGCAACAAATGACCTGCATCTTGAGAACCATCCTACTCTACTAATACCACAACTATATGGGACCTCAATACATGTGTGAATAATCAAAACGTCCCACAACCCACATGGCACAATAGAGATTACACGGAATGGTTGATGATGGAATTATCATCCAAAGCTTGAAGACTCCTCTGTAAGCAACGCTATGCGGATATGAACACATCCGGCATGATACAGAGCACACGTTCACATTTAGACCCATCCACGGTCCCCAAGCCAATTTTGATCGCACCGTACTAGGCTAATAACCTTTCCAAGATCCACAATAACCTTTTCCCATGAATATAAGAACAACCGTCAAATTCAAAACAAACTAACATGGCCCATAGCCCGAGGAATAGAATGTCTTCCAGGCCTAAACTCTCACATTAATTATAGTACCACAATCTCCATACTTGGTTTAAATCTTTAATCAATCAAGTGACTACATGTCACACTCATACATTCTCCCCTTGGGATAAGCCCCCACGACCTTCTACACCATGTAGCAAAGTCTGCACATCCATACCACCGACCATACTAATGTTGTAAAGCGAATCGATAATCCGCAAATCAGTACACAAATCCCATTACACAGGACATCATTCTCAGGTGACGCTAAAGAAAATGCCAGCTTATGCTAAATATCTGAGTTATTTCTTATTCATCTGAGCTCTCGTAACATTCTTGCCAACACCGAACCACAACTTTAATCCTCAACTTCCAACTCCCATGCCGCTCACTACACCTAACAATCCACCATGCGAGAGTGCAAGAATTTCATCATAACTCCTGAACCAATAATAAATTAAACACTTTATCTTATAGAAAACTTTTACTTAGCTCGTTTCAGGAGGACCATTGCAACACTCGACTGAATTCCTATAACTGCAGAAAACATAAACCTCAAGTTATGGTTTAAACCACCATAACTCTTTAGGGATCCATCTACACATAATAGGCCATAATAATAAAATGTCTCCAAATAAATCAAATTACAATGGCCGTCAAGCCTCACAAGTACCACCACAAATCACATGCATAACTTAACATGCTGAAGAAACTGATCATTACCACCATTGTGTCGACTCAGACATTGCTAACCGAACCAGCTTCTTCTAATATACTATGGACTTGCCTTAGAAATAATAATATCTCCATTCAAAATATAACGAACTCGATCCACACTCATCTTGAGTGACCCAATTTACGAGACCATGTTGTCTCAAAATCCACAAACCATCTCATACCCTCTTTGTGTGCACAATAATATCTTCAACTGGTACACCCATTCTGATAATTCCTTTACGAATTTGAAGTTATTTTTCTCCCATTTCTCCAATGCTGCACCACAGACCGATGATAGCATTGAACAATCCACGTCCCTTTCATAACCCATTGCAAAATCTCGATACTTAACCACACCACGGACTCGAAAACCTTAGGCACCGCACTTTAATTTTTGAACCCACCAAGACCGTTTTTGAGAGTCACCCACTCTGACTTGGTCACAAATATAATCAACTTCCAAGGCTCTTCTAGTACATGAGCACCCTCTCAAAGAAGCAACCGGCTGAATTCCCTTCCTTGTACATTGTCACATCTCTTTTTTTACCACCTGAGGGTATATGGGAGTTTTTCTAATTAAAGTGACATTATTCAAAATGGGATTATTTTATTTAATTTATCAGAGTCGCCACTTAGAATAGTTTATTTGGTGTCCCAAGTGTAAGGCCCGGTAAAAATTTATGCTCAAAACCTAGTAGCCTATAGTGTTAAGTTCTGAATATGTGTTAGTACACTTTGTACTGATCTAAGCATTCAAAAATCAAAGAATCAAAGTTTTTCAGAAAAGTGCTATTTTGCGGTCCAAAATGCAGTCGCAAATCAAGTATGCGGACCGCATTTCTGCCACAGATTGAGTCAGTGGTTTGGTTAAAATTGAGGTCAAAATACGGTCCATTAGGCGATCGCATAACTGATATGCGAACCGCATTTCTATCACAAAGTGAGTCAGTGTGTCAATCAAATTTGAGGTAAAAAATGCGGTGCATTATGCAACCGTATAACTGGTATGCAAACCGCATTTCTGCCGCAAACCCAAATAGAATGTTCAGAGTTTTGGAGCACTTTTGCGGTCCATTATGCGGACCGCATTTCCATTCTGCGATCGCAAAGTGCGATCGCATACCTGACTCGGGGCTCCTATTTTTCTAAAATTTAAACCCGACCCCTTCTTCAGTAAAACGCCACAACCCCTCATTTTAATGTATTTTTTGAACAAACTACAGAGAGGAAGGGAAAATTATTGAGAGAGGAAGCCTTGTACTCATCGATTTGATTCTTCAAAGTCACCCGGGCCGGGAAATTTCAAGTAATTGTCTTCATCTCCATTCTTGCAGGTAAAATCCCCAACCCGTTTTTATTGGTTTTCATGTTCAAATAAAAAGGAGGATTCTCATGCATTAATTCTTGAAAATAAAGGTTGAAAATATACATGCATGTCTTTTAAAATAAAAAATCTAGTAAGGGGAATTGGGCAGAAGTAAAGGTTTGCAAATAAAGGATTTATAACCTAAATCGATTCGGGTAGTAATTGTGAACTTCAATTCTAAGATATATGTTTTAACTTGTGAACTAGATTGACGTTGCTAGACTGTTTGGTGAATTGAAAGTAGAAGTTAAAAAGGAAATTCGGCCTCAGGTATGTATGGCTAACTTTGACCTTTGTAAAGTCACTTTTGTTTGGTGTACGAATATTTGGTATATGATACCTATGTGGACTATTTGTGAATTCTTGTGATTGATATGCCTTAAGTGTTCTTGGTTAAATCTCCCGATATAATGGTGCAAGTAAATGGCAACAAACCAAATGTGTGTGTGTGAATGTGTTTATGTGGTAAGAGATCTATAACAATTGATGGAGATAAGTCGTAATTGATGCAATTGAAACAACTGTAGTAATATCATATGTGACTTGTCAAGGAAAATTATCGTGGTGACTTAAATTGTACTAGGGATTTTGTATATGATGGAAATGGTGTTGATGTTTATGAAAATTCTAGTGAATTGTTATTGTTGTATTTGTGTGAAATTTGATTTGACCGATGGGATCGGGTTGCGCACCGAAATACGAAGTAATAAGGTGTGGGTTGTGGTGATAAGGGTGGCCGAGGTAATAAGGGTAGAAAAATTGATCGAAATCACTATTGAAATCATTGATGTGACGGAAAATGTTGAAAGGGAAAAAAGAGAGATTGTGAAACTTGTTTGCCTTTGGTTGTTTCTTTCATGTGCATTTGATCGTTGATTCTATTGTCGTTTGTTACTTATGTGTTATTTGATTTTACTTGGGGTAAAGTTTTTTCATACATATCAGTAAAATTCAAGTGTACTGACGTCCCTTTTGTCGGGGGCACTACATTCGTGTTATGATTGTAGGTGGATCCATAGCAGGTACTCCAGTCCACCGACAGTAGCACTCCTTCCCTTCCCGTCAGCTGAATTGATGAGCCCCTTTCCTCTCGGGACCCTGCGTGGGTCATGCAGCCTTTATTCTGAAGTCTTATTTTGGTTTCTATGTAAGGTATAGCCGGAGCCTTGTTACCGGCAAGTATTGTATCACCCTTTTGTATCCTTAGAGGCTCCGTAGACAGAAAACGTAGGTTATGTATTTATGTATTTTGGTGTTTGGGCAGTGTAACTTGTAAACCATGCTAAGTAACTATGTATGTTATGTATGTTTTGTAAAAAGATATTTAAATTATAAATGGCTATTTCCTTGGATTAATGAATAATGAAAACATGGGGTAACACGTGGGATAGGAAAGGCATCCAGGTCCGTTTGATTGGGGCTACCCGGTCGAGCGCCGGTCGCATCCCTCGGTTTTGGGGTCTGATAAAAAGTCAACAGTTTATTTTAAAATCCCAAATCGAGGAAATTTTGACGTTATTTAAAAGTCTACTAAACCAAAAATTATAAGTAAGGAATTCTGTTAACCTGGGAGAAGGTGTTAGGCATTCCGGGTTCTGTGGTTCTAGTACGGTCGCTTAAACTGTCGATATTGGCCTATTATCTTATTAATTTTGCATTTTAAACCTATATGCATTTTTACGACTTTCTAATCACTTTTACTGTTTTTTAGGAAAATTCAATGTTATTTAAAACACATCTTAAACCACTCTACATGAAATGCACCCGCAGTTTGCGATATGCTTTATTTAACATTGTTAGAAATTGAAGTTGTGTCACATGAAATGTACACCCGAATTTTAGCAATTACAAATCACAACTACATCACGGGAACCGTACCTATAGCAATGATAATTTAATGTAACGTGCCTAAAGCAAACTACGAAGATTCATTTTTAATATCTAAGTTACAATATTTGTATAATTCTTTTGAAAAGGAGCTTGCGCTTGGACGCTCATCACTCGATTAAATTAGAAAAAATTCAACTTTTGAAAAGCTGCATCTGGGCTTAAGACTTCGCTCAAAAAATGAAAAAGCCTCAGCAGGCCCTTGCTGGTCTAAAATTTTTTTTGAACAAAAGCTGGCCATATACTTGAAATGGGCGGGCCCAGTCACTATTTGTTTCCTAGCTCGGCCTGTCCACCTCTACCTTTAAACATTACTCACATATTTATAATAAAAAAATCAACTTGCTTTTAAATAAATTCAGAATATACAACATCGCTCTAATTCAACAATTGATTACACGGTTTGCAAGATGAATAAAATATATATTTACAATATGATTGATACGGGAAATCTTTTACAAATGAAAGACAAATTTTTAGGCTTATGGCTCAAGCCCAATGGTCTAAACCCAGATTCTTTGGTATTTTTTATCTGGGCTTACTCATAGCTTTAGCCCATTTAAAATAGAGGATAGCCCTTTATACGTACGGATAGGGTTCATAGCTTGGCCTGTTTTACTACACTGGTAATAATGGAATGATGAAATAAATATACCTCTAAAGAAAATATTTTGATCCTTAAGATGATACTAAAATCTTATTCAATACAGCAGCTCGAATAAATAAATAAATAAATAAAAGAAGAAGGTTTTTACAAAAAATCCCAAGCATGTTGCATTAGACCTATTAACACATAAACTACTATGTTAACCCGATCAATCCTTACCTTTTTTGGACATGATTTGTCCATCACAAGCTTGATCCACCACATGGAAAATACATGTTTCAACATACTTTTAAACAACAGAATCCATCTTTAGCTTAGATCTAACTGATTTGGCTAACTGGTAATCAAATCTGCAGATTACAGCCATGTGACCAAAAGGGTGTCTTCACACAAAGTTACTTCTAAAAGGAGAAACTACAATACATCAAGGTTCTTTTAAATAAAAATAATGACCAAGCCAAAGGCTCATAAAATAAAAAACTAATCAGATCCAATCAACACAATCACAAGTTAATCATGAGAATGCATTATCTTATGAATTCTACCAGCTTCAATTGCATATCATTTCAATAAAAGCTTTACATGAAAAAGGTTAAACATAGTACCTTGAACAAACAGCAATAAAACCAGCAAATAAACAGGTGAACAAAGAAAGTCAGTTTAACCTTGAAAGAGCAGAAATCAACAACAGCAACAACAACAGCAGCCCAAAAGAAACTCAAAAATTTATGCCAAATCCAGCCAGCTTTGAAACTAGAAATCCCAGCTGAAGAAACAAAGAAAATCCTCCACTTCAAACCATGTTTCTCGGCTTGTAAAAACTAGAAGTAAGAAGTTTTAAATGTTTTCTAGATTTCCTGAAATTTGATATTTTTTCAGAAAACTTTTGTGCAGAGAATGGTGATTAATATGTCTCTGTATGAGTGAATGTTGTTCCCTTTTATAAAGTGTACAAAAATAGCATCAAAAGAGAGTATTCTGACCTAATTTTGAAACAGCAGAATAGTACAGCATCTTTTATACAGCCGTCTATCCTTTTTCTTATCCATTACTAGCATTTTCATGCTAAGAATGGGGACAACTGCCATATATTAGAACATTCTGATATTTCCTCATTTAGAACCCCCAATTTACCCTTCTAAATTCTACCTATTGCAATTTTAACCTAAACTGTGATTGTTTGGTTAAAACTCTCTCAAGCCTGGGCCAATTGCCATGGCCCAATGGACCAATACATACCCAAAACATAGCCAAATGTCCCAGGACAAAACTAAGACCAAGTCAAAGTAAAACAAATGCCACAACTTAACCCAAATCGGTTGACCATTCATGTAATTAATAAGCAACTTAATCAACTAAGTGCAAACAACATGAAAGATATACAAATCAGTCGTTAATTAGTTGATTTAACTCGACTAATCATGGAGCCTACACGACTAACCAAACATAGATACTAATTTTAAACCATCTAAACTAATTCGACCAAGTGAATAATAAGAACCAATCTAAATAATGAAACTAAATTACTCAAACAAATAATCCAGCATAACTTCAAACAAGTAACATGGTCAAATTAACTCAAACAAATAGCCAATAAAATTAATTTGAACAATTAAATACTCAAAGCACATTCAAACAAGTAGATAATCAGAAATTAACTCAAACAACTAAAAGAAAAAGTCAGAAACAGAAACAAAAACAAAACGAGAAAAAGAAAAAAAAAAGAGGAAGGGTATTATGAACAAAGAAGGACACGACCTGGCCATGCATCAATGGTGACTTCGAAATAGGTCGAGACTAATGCAAAACAATTTCGCTTATCAAAAGCAATCAATTCACATGAGTCTCGATCCAAGACGAACAAAATACTCCCAAATATTGCACAAGGTCGAACCAGGGCCTCTTTTGGACTCTTGAATCTATAATTCACCGATTTTGGCAGGGTTTCTAGGGTAACTGGTAAGAGATACGAGGTAAGGGGAGTGTGGTGGCTGTCTGGTTTGAAATTGGACGGGTTTGGAAAGGTTTGGGTGAACTAGGGTTTGGTCTTAGATCTGAAATTGGAGGGATTGGAGGGAATTGTTTTGAGGATTTCGAAAGGGGAGACGACGGGAGTTATGGGGTGTTGATTTGGTGATGTTTGGAACATTGGAACCACCGCAAGGCGATTTCCGGTGGTGGTGGGCGGCAGAGACGGTGAGGTATTATAGGGCGGCTAGGGTTTGCTAGAGAGTGAGTGAGACAATGAAATGAACGGGTTTGAGGGGTTTTGGGGGTTGGCTTCAGACACTTTTATAATAAAACGTGGGCCAGTTCCGGGCTGTTATATCACAATGATCAAATGGTTGTGATGGAAGAAGGCAAAACGGGGTCGTTTGGCTCGGAAGGGGGAATTGGACTGGGCAATTTAATTTTGGGCTGGATCTGAATTAATTTGGACGGATTTTGGCTTTAAAAATGGCCCAAATTCTGAATTTATACCCCTTTTCAATTAACCCCCTTATTTCTTTTACACTTTTTTTTTCTTTTTCTTTTTCTTTTTCTTTTTCTTTAAAAATCCTATATTATAATCTCAAATTAATCTAAATTATAAAATTAAACTAATTATCTTATCATAATAATTATAAAAATTACTTGATCCTAAATTAAAAGAGAAAAATCAATAATCTAAAAATTAAAAGGAAAAAATGTAAAATGAGCCTTTTTTGTGATTTTTATTTTTCAATAAAACAAATAATCAAATAATTAATCCTAAAAATATAAAAATAAAACCTAAATGTAATTCATAATATTTTGACATTTTCATGATGATTTCTTTTTTTTTAAATAAAAATAAAAACATGTATAAAAATGTAAATAATTAATAAAAATCCTACAAAAAATCCTATAAAATGGCAAATAATTGGAAAAAATCTATTTTCTTGGATTTTATAGTAGTATTTCATATAGGGCAAAAATTGCATGCTCGCAGCTGCCCCTCTTTGCTCGAAAACATAAAGGATTTTCGGGCAAAGATAAAATGAGAAATTACGAGCGATTTTTGCCCGTTTGAAACTCCATGAGAAGCATCTTTTGAAAAAGTCTGACGGAACCTTGCTTCGGAGGTTACCTACATATCCTTGGCTAAAAAGGAATCAAGTCAGTATAGTTCTGAAAGTTTTGGTAGCTAGGACTACCGAGAAACTGTGGTTTTACTGTTGTTGCTACTGTTTCTGCTTGCTGAGCTCTTTATTACACCGAGATAAAAGATGAAAAACTAAACTAGCTAAACATATCAACTACGAGTTACAAGATTCCTATCTATAAACCTTCTAAAGCTTGATGTTAAGTCTTGGCTGGTTCTTCCTGCAGACACTTATCTGAATCTTGGTGCTCGTTAACTGCAACTGATGATTCATTCTTCTTCAGCTTTTTGGATCAAGGCGGGACATGAAAAGCTTGTGTTTTCAATCATATCTTGAGCAACCCGCATCTTTTCTCTGCTTCTACACTTAGAGTTCAACTTCTTTTCTTGTTCTTCTTTTTTTATTTGGATTGAGACTTCTACTTTTGGTCATCCCAAACCTCATGCCTTATGGTAAAAAACCTGTTCAGGCACCTAAACAATTAAACAATCAAAATTTTTCTGCCCCTGTTTTCACTAGAAAAATTTCATAAGTTAATGTAACAAAATCTAAACTATTTTTTTATTGAAAACAATAGAATCCAGATTGTGTATCCTTGGAAAAAAGAGATTAGGGAGTGGAGCCCTATATCTATAATGACTTCAACTGGGGAGTGGAGATCCTATGTTGGAAAAGAGACTAGGGAGTGGAAACCCTATGTCTAAAAGTAAAATCAACTAGCAAGTGGAGACCCTATGTTGGAAAAGTGACTAGGGAGTGGAGATCCTATGTCTAAAATAACTTCAACTAGGGAGTAGAGACCCTATGTCTAAAATAAATTTGACTAGGGAGTGAAGACCCTATGTTGGAAAAGAAGACTAGGTAATGGAGACCCTATGTCTAAAATAAATTCAACTAGGGAGTGGAGACCCTATGTCTAAAATAACTTCAACTAGGGAGTGGAGACCCTACGCTGGAAAAGCGAACTAGAGAGTGGAGACCCTATGTCTAAAATAAATTCAACTAGGGAATGGAGACCCTATGCTGGAAAAGCAGACTAGGTAGTGGGGACCCTATGTCTAAAATAAATTCAACTAGGGAATAGAGACCCTATGTTGGAAAAGCATACTAGGGAATGGAGACCCTATGTCTAAAATAAATTCAACTAGGGAGTGGAGACCTTATGTTAGAAAAGTGACTAGGGAGTAGAGACCCTATGTCTAAAATAACTTCAACTAGGGAGTGGAGACCCTAGGCTGGAAAAGCAGACTAGGGAGTGGAGACCCTATGTCTAAAACAAAATCAACTAGGGAGTGGAGACCCTATGTTGGAACCGCGACTAGGGAATGGAGACCCTATGTCAAAAATAAATTCAACTAGGGAGTGGAGACCATATGTTGGAAAAGCATATTAGGGAGTAGAGACCGTGGAGACCCTATGTTGGAAATGCGACTAGTGAGTGGAGACCCTATGTCTAAAATAAATTCAACTAGGGAGTGGAGACCTATGTTAGAAAAGTGACTAGGGAGTAGAGACCCTATTTCTAAAATAACTTCAACTAGGGAGTGGAGACCCTAGGCTGGAAAAGTAGGAAATGGGGCGCTGTATCTATTTCTAAAACAAAATCAACTAGGGAGTGGAGACCCTATGTTGGAACCGCGACTAGGGAATGGAGACCCTATGTCAAAAATAAATTCAACTAGGGAGTGGAGACCATATGTTGGAAAAGCATATTAGGGAGTAGAGACCGTGGAGACCCTATGTTGGAAATGCGACTAGGGAGTGGAGACCCTATGTCTAAAATAAATTCAACTAGGGAGTGGAGACCTACGTTAAAAAAGAAGACTAGGGAGTGGAGACCCTATGTCTAAAATAAAATCAACTAGGGAGTGGAGACCCTAGGTTGGAAAAGAGACTAGGGAGTGGAGATCCTATGTCTAAAATAAAATTAACTAGGAAGTCGAGACCCCATGTTGGAAAAAATGAAACTAGAGATTGGGGACCCTATGCTACCTTTTTTTTATTAATTAATTATTTCATGGAATGAGTGAATGCGGGAAAGAATTTTTGGAGAGGACTTCCCTTTTGGATTGTTGCTGCAAAGCTGTTTCTAGCTCTTGCGCAATTTTTTTTCTTTTTGGTTGCACCTGCTTCTTGCAAGGTTGCTTTGAATTAAACCTGTTTCCTATTTTTTCAAACAAAGAAGAATTGTTAGTTTGAAACGGTGGTTGGTTTTGTGGCCTTGATTGTCTTGATCTCGGCCCAAATCTTTGATGAAAACCTTTATTGCTCGCTAGCTTTCTAGAGATCGATCTTTCTTCTAAACCCAGGGATCTTGACTTTCTAAAATTTCACATGATGGTTCAACCGTGTAGGGCTTTGGCCCTTTCATCTTATTTTGCCTTTATGGGCACTTGACTTTGGATTTATTTCCTTTTCAATAATTTTTGACTCTGAAGCGTCGATCATCATGGTCAGTCGAGATCGATTTGATGCACTTGCTGAGGTTGGGTGATTTTCCTTGAATTTGGCTTTTGTTAAGTCGAACACTATAAAACCAATCTCGTCAGCTTTTCTTTGTATTAGTTTCGAAGGAGTATTAAACCAAAAGGGATTGAAATAAAAGTAAACAAAGGGCAGGATAATGAATTTAAAGAGATATGTCCCTTTCGGGGGAGGAAAGAAGGACTTATCTGGAGTGCATGCAGGCTTCAATAGACATGACATGCTTCTTGGACCGGATACTCGATTTGCGCAAGTATCCAAATCTCTCATAAACTCATCATAACTCGTAACTCAAAATCGAGAAACCTTGCCAGGACTCTATCAGTATCGATGGTTGTAAGGAGCTCCTTCTTTTCGATCAATGGCGCCCTTTGCAGGTTTTCGCCAACTGTCCTCTCTCAATTCTCTTCTCACCATCACCTTATAGTGCTCGTTGCAAGTTTTCACTAACAAGACTCTCTCATTTTCAATTTCTCTACTCAGCATTGCCTTACGGTGCCCGTGTGGGTTTTCACCAATAAGACTCTCTCATTTTATTTAAAGAAGGACTTATCTGGAGTGCATGCAGACTTCAATAGACATGGCATGCTTCTTGGACCGGATACTCGATATGTGCAAGTATCCAAATCTCTCATAAACTCATCATAACTCGTAACTCAAAATCGAGAAACCTTGCCAGGACTCTATCAGTGCCGATGGTTATAAGGAGCTCCTTCTTTTCGATCAATGGCGCCCTTTGCAGGTTTTCGCCAACTGACCTCTCTCAATTCTCTCCTCACCATCGCCTTATAGTGCTCTTTTCAAGTTTTCACTAACAAGACTCTCTCGTTTTCAATTTCTCTACTCAGCATTTCCTTACGGTGCCCGTGTGGGTTTTCACCAATAAGACTCTCTTATTTTATGGGCACTTGACTTTGGATTTATTTCCTTTTCAATAATTTTTTACTCTGAAGCGTCGACCATCATGGTCAGTCGAGATCGATTTGATGCACTTGCTGAGGTTGGGTGATTTTCCTTGAATTTGGCTTTTGTTAAGCAGAACCCTGTAAAACCAATCTCGTCAGCTTTTATTTGTATTAGTTTCGGAGGAGGATTAAACCGAAAGAGATTGAAAGAAAAGTAAACAAAGGGCAGGATAATCAATTTAAAGAGATGTGTCCCTTTCGGGGGAGGAAAGAAGGACTTATCTGGGGTGCATGCAGACTTCAATAGGCATGACATGCTTCTTGGATCGGATACTCGATCTGCGCAAGTATCCAAATCTCTCATAAACTCATCATAACTCGTAACTCAAAATCGAGAAACCTTGCCAGGACTCTATCAGTGCCGATGGTTGTAAGGAGCTCCTTCTTTTCGATCAATGGCGCCCTTTGAAGGTTTTCGCCAACTGACCTCTCTCAATTCTCTTATCACCATCACCTTATAGTGCTCTTTGCAAGTTTTCACTAACAATACTCTCTCGTTTTCAATTTCTCTACTCAGCATTGCCTTACGGTGCCCATGTGGGTTTTCACCAATAAGACTCTCTCATTTTATTTCTCTCATTTTGATTGCATCGGATCCAAGTAGCTACATTCTCCGATCCTTGAACATTCTCACCAATTGAACGAAAGGATTTGAACATGGTTTGGGGTAAAAATGAATTTGGATTGAATTACAACTTTGGAACAATTCAGGCTGGATCATCGCCGATCTATAATAACATCTGCCCTAGTTTCACTTTTGGGGAAATTTGGATTTTTGTTTTGGTGTGACTGAACCCCAAGAGGCTACCTACGTATCCTTTTGGAATCAAGTCAAACGTAGTTCAGGAAAACTTTGTTTTATTTTATTTTTTTTACAAATATTTTCGGGTTCCAAAGAGGGTATTCAAAGAAAGGTAACCAGTTCAAAGGTTTAGCAATGGGTTGAAGTGTTTGGGGTTGCGAGAATGAAAGACTTCGTCATCCCAATCAGATAATATTGGTACCACAGCAGGGTTAAATGTAATACTTTTTGACTGCGTCTATATTGACAGTTGTTTCAGGGTCATTTCCTTCAATGTCTTCCAAGTACAATGCCCCTTTCGGCAATAATTTTCTGATAATGTATGGACCTTTCCAGTTTGGTGCGAAATTTCCTTTTGCTTCCTTGTGATGCGGGAGAATATGTCTCAAAACGATTTGCCCCACTTCAAAGTTCCTAGGTCGTACTTTCTTGTTGTAGGCACGGGCCATTCTTTGTTAATACAATTGCCTGTGGCAAACTGTAGCCATCCATTTTTCATCAATCAGGGTTAATTGTTCTAGACGGGTCTTAACCCACTCATTATCCTCAATCTTAGCTTCAATGATGATTCGGAGAGATGGAATTAAGTTATGCGGGTATTACAGCTTCAGTGCCATAAACCAATAAATAGGGTGTTTCTTCAACTGATATACGCATAATTATGCGATATCTCAACAATGCAAATGGCAACTTTTCATGCCATTGTCTAGAACTTTGGATCATCTTTCTAAGAATCTTCTTGATGTTCTTGTTTATTGCTTCAACAGCACCATTAGCTTTGGGCTGCTAAGGGGTAGAATTTCGATGCGTGATCTTAAATTGTTCACATATCTCCCTCATCAAGTGACTATTCAAGTATGCAGCATTGTCTGTAATGATAGTTTCAGGAATACCAAAATAACAGATGATGTTGGCATGCATGAAGTCTACCACTGCTTTCTTAGTGACGGCTTTGAGAGTGACTGCTTCAACCCACTTTGTGAAATGGTCAATGGCAACTAATATGAATATGTGCCCATTTGAAGCTTTTGGCTCGATTGGCCCAATGACATCTATACCCCAAGCAACAAACGGTCACAGTGCTGACATAGGATGCAGTTTTGAAGGTGGTGCATGAATCAGGTCACCGTGCACCTAACACTGATGACATTTTCGAACAAAACTGAAGCAATCATTTTCCATAGTCATCCAGTAGTAACCTGCTCGAAGTATTTTCTTTGCAAGGACGTATCCATTCATATGGGGTCCACACACTCCTGCATCCACACATCTGAGAAGGTTCAGATCCGGAGTTCTTTTGTACAAAACTTCTCCGCTCAAAAAGAAACCACCGGTGAGCCTTCTAATGGTTCTCTTTTGGTCTCCACTAGCTTGCTCAGGATATTCCTTTGTTTTCAAAAATCTCTTGATATCATGATACCATGGCTGAATATTTGGTTCTACCTCAACCGTATTGCAATAAGCATGCTTCTCTTGGATTTGGATTTCCAACGGGTCAATGCGGACATTGTCTGGATATGGCAACATCGAGGCCAAAGTAGCTAGTGCATCACTAACTCATTGTGAAACCGAGGAACGTCCCTAAACTCGAAGGATTTGAACCGCTTGCTAAGATCTTCCACATGTTGCTTGTATGGAATAAGCTTGGCATCCTGAGTTTCCCATTCTCCCTAAGCTTGTCGGATAATCAAGTCTGAATCTCCCATGATTAACAATTCTTGCACATCTTGTTCGATTGCCATGTTCATACCCATAATGCAGGGTTCATACTTGGCAGTGTTGTTTGTGTAGAAAAATTGAAGTCGGGTTGTGGCTGGATAATACTGACCAGTGAGTGAGGTCAAGATTTCCCCAATCCCATCACCCTTTGCATTCACAGCTCCATCGAAGAACATTTTCCAAGAATTGGTGTCTTATGAAATTACCTCAACTAAATTTACTTCCTCGTCCAGAAAGCAAGTACTCAAAGGCAGATATTCATCATCAACAGGGTTTTCAGCTAGGTGATCCGCTAAAGCTTGAGCTTTCATTGCCGTGCAGGTGACATAGACTATGTCAAACTCGGTGAGCGGGATTTGCCATTTTTCCAACCTCCTTATGGGCATCGGCTTCTGGAATATGTATTTTAAAGAATCCAACCTAGTGATGAGATAGGTGGTGTAGGCCAACATGTAATGCCTAAGCTTCTGAGTGACCCAAATTAGGGCGCAACAAGTCCTTTCCAACCAAGTATACTTGGATTCATAACTAGTGAACTTCTTGGTCAAATAGTATATTGTCTGTTCCTTCTTCTCGGTCACATCATATTGCCTGAGAACACATCCAAAGGAATTCTCCAAGACTGTTAAATACCAAAACAAAGGCTTTCCAAGTTCGGGTGGACCAAGACTGGCGAATTCGACAGATATTCTTTGATTTTGTCAAAGGCTTATTGACACTCATCTATCCATCTAATCACCGCATCTTTCTTCAACAGCCTAAATATGGGATCACATGTGGAAGTCAACTAAGCAATAAATCAGCTGACGTAATTCAACCTTCCCAACAGTCTCACAACCTCTTTCTTGGTTGTCGGAGAAGGCAAATCCCTAATAGACTTTATCTTGTTGGATCTAGCTCGATACCCCTCCGACTGACTATAAATCCCAAAAGTTTCCTAGACGGAACTCCAAATGCACATTTAGCTAGATTTAACTTCAAGTCATACTTTCGTAGGCACTCAAAAAACTTTCTCAGATCCCGAACACGGTCGTCCTGGGTTCTGGATTTAATGGTCACATCGTCCACATACACCTCGATTTCTTAGTGCATCATGTCATGAAAGATGGCAGTCATAGCTCTCATGTAAGTTGCCCCCGCATTCTTCAAACAAAAAGGCATGACCCTGTAACAGTAAGTACTCCAAGGGGTGGTGAAGGCCGTCTTTTCCGTATCTTCTTCATCCATCAAGACTTGATTATATCCTGCATAACAATCCACGAAATACTGTATCTCATGTTTAGCACAATTATCAATAAGGATATGGATGTTTGTCAAAGGGAAGTTGTCTTTGGGGCTTGCTTTGTTTAGATCTCGATAGTCAACACACTCTGATTTTTCCATCTTTCTTTGGCACTGGGACCATATTAGCCAACCATGTGATGTATCGGACCACTCGGATTACACCCGCTATCAACTATTTGGTGACCTCTTCTTTGATCTCGTCACTCATGTTAGTTTTGAACTTTCTCTGTTTTTGTTGGACAGGGGGATAATCGGGGTAAGTTAGTAATTTGTGCACCACTAGATCAACACTTAGTCTTGGCATATCATCGTAGGACCAAGCAAACACATCTTTGAATTTGAACAAAAGTTGGATTAGCGCATCCCTAGTTCTTTCATCCGTGTGAATGCTTATCACGGTTTCTTGGACCTTTTCTGAACTACCTAAATTAATTGGCTCAGTTTCATTTAAGTTTAGCTTAGGCTTATTCTCAAATTGTTCCAATTCTCGGTTTATTTCCCTAAAAGCCTCATCTTCATCTTGGTTCTTGATTCATTATTTCACAATTAGATAGTGTGTTAGGATCTGGGCATGAAGTTCGCAAGCATGTCATGTTATTTAAATTCGCATTATTAGAACTAAAAAAAGAAATAAGAAAAGTAACAAAAATCAAAAAGAATAAAGAAAGAGATTCGGATGAAATATTGATTTCATTTTATTGAATTTGAAGATAGAAGAGTTTACATTGGAATTTTAAAGACAATAAACTAAAAGAAACATTCGAGTTACACCTTGGAATAAATCGAAATATAGAAAAGGTGGTAAGACTGGACTACCGAGATTCCCACCTGACTAGGAATGGAGTAGCCTTCCAGTTTTACATCTTGGCATTGGGCCCCATATATTGCAACTCTGCAGTGCTTGAGCCTTCTCCCGGCTAGACCATGTAAGCTTCATACAACATTTGCCTCATGACTCCACATATGTCCTCAATTTCTTCAGCCGTGAAGGCCTTATCTTCCTCCTCTATGTATCTGGTCTTGACGAATATTTGAAAAGATGCGGGATTGGCTGAGGCAACACCCAACCATTGCACTTTCGTTCATTTGCTCATGTCACATCAGCTGTTGTGGCATGAAAACCCACATCGAAGAACTTCTCACTTGCAGCTAAAGTGAAAGGTTCTGTGATACCTTGCAATGATACCTCGAGTCCCTTCCTAGGCTTATACCAGTGCTTGATCATTTTAGAAGTGACCATGATTGACGTATTTGACAAAAAGGGTTGAGGACACGGGCTTCCTTCCTCATGTTGATCTGCGAACACAACCTCAAAAGCTTGATAGACTATGTGCTTGCTACCTTCCCTAACCTCGAGACATGGGAATGATGGGTCCCTATAAATTGATTGCTTGTCCTCTTCATGGACCACGGTTTCCTAATCTTCGTTTTCAAATTTTACCATTTGGTAGAGAGTATAAGGTACGACCCTTGAAGCATGGATCCAAGGCCTTCCTAAGAGAAAATTATAAGAGGTGTCCATGCCCAAGACCTGAAACATCACTTCGAAATCCACAGGATCGGTAGTCAAGATCAAATCAATCTCCTATTGTGTCTCTCTTGATGCCATCAAAGGCACGCACACAAACATTGTTAGTCCTTATTCTCTTAGTCCCAATTTCCATCCTTTGCAAAGTTGAGGGAGGGAAGATGTCAACCCTAGATCCGCAATCTATCATGACTCTTTTCACATAGTACCCTTCACATTTAACTGTCAAATGAAGAGCTTTTTTCTGGGTAGCCTCTTCTGGGGGCAAATCATTTCTGCTAAATGAAATTCGGTTGACTTTGAAGAATCTTTCTGCCATCCTTTCCAGTTGCTCAACAGTGGTTTCAATCGGAACATAGGCTTCATTGAGGGTCTTTATCAACACTTTCCGATGCTCATTTGAGCTTATCAGTAGAGACAAGAGCAAGTCCTGAGAGGGAGACTTCTGGAGTTGTTCAGTTGCCTCGTAGTCTGAGTCTTTCATATTTTAGAAGAATTCCTCGGCCTCTTCAGCACTGATTGGCTTTTTAAGCAGGAAAAGCTTCTTTTTGGCTTTGTTCAGTTCCTCCAAGTTGAGGTATTTCTCGGATGGGTTAGTTCCATTTACTTCCCCCATGATTTCTTTTCCCTTGTATGTCACTACTATTTTGTTATAGTTCCAGGGGATGGTAGTGGGGTCCTTCATGGGCTTATGTGGTGCGCGGATGATAACCACGGGCTCATTCAGCCTTGATGAAATTACCAACCATCGTTCCACATAAGACCCTTTCGGTACGTACATCTTAGGTTCTTTGTTTAGCTCAAACCTCTTGGGGGGACTCAACACAAACTGTTCATTCCTGTGGGTTCGAGGAACATAAAGAATGGCATCTTTGGGAGGTATTGCCCCTGTGTTGGTTTCCTTCATCTTTTCTACACTTTGATGGGTGGAGTTACTCTTCTTCTCCCCGTTTTCTTGCTTTGCAGCTGCCCTTGGCTTCTTTTCAACATCGGCGATGGCAGTGATGGCTTTCAGAGCTGGGTCAAACTCTTTATCTTCACAAATCATCCCAATATCAGGCTCGTTGTTGTGAGCCGACAATGGGTTATTAGTCACATTGGGGATCGCTTCATCTTTAAGCACTATCCGCTTTTGCTCTATTAGACTTTTGACCGACCTTTTAAGAGTCCAATGGTCTTCAGTGTCATTCCCTTTCGCTCTTGAATGGTAAGAACATCAAGCCCCGTGTTGGTAGGAGGGCACCTTTGGGTTTTTCCTTTTTTGGGGTATGGGCACCTCTGGGTTTCTCAGACTTGAAGCCATCATTGCCACTTCTTCTTTCTTCTTTCTGTTTGCTATACCTCCTGACCCCCTCTTGATTTCTTGGGGCATAGCTCTTATAGCGGACTGGCTCAATATGCGGCCTGTCTTCAAACCATTTTTGACAATCTCCCTAATTTTGATAGCCTCAGCAAATGGCTTTCCCATTGCAGACATCATGTTCTAGAAGTAGTCAGCCTCTTTGGCTTGTAGGAAAACACTGACCATCTCGGTCTCATCCATCGAGGGTATCACCATGGCAGCTTGTTCGCGCCACTTGACAGCATATTCTCGGAAACTCTCCGAAGACTTTTTTTTGAGATTAGACGGAGAATTTCTGTATGGAGCTATGTCTATGTTGTACTGAAATTTCCTGACAAAATCTCAAGCCAAATCATCCCATATATGCTAGCGAGATATCTTGATCCATATACCACTCGGATGCAATTCCGACTAGACGTTCTCCGAAATAAGCCATTAGAAGTTCTTCTTTTCCACCTGCCCCTCTTAATTGATTGCAATACCTCTTGAGATGGGCTCTGGGGTCCCCGTGTCCATCATACTTTTCGAACTTATGAGACTTAAAACTAATGGGCAGGTGAACATGCGGGAACATACATAAATCAGCGTAAGATACGCTCTTCTGGCCATTTAAACCTTGTATATTATTGAGGCTTTGTTCCATGCTTCACATTTTCTGAGTGATTTCCTCTTGCTCGGAGTTTTTTGCAGCTTTCTCTTGTCCCTCAGTAAACTCATACCGAGGTTGTTAAGGGTAAGAATTGGTGGTGAAATGGGACGTGTCTGATGGAAAAGGTAGTACTTGGAAAGTAAAAGATGATGGATCAAAGCTTTGCCTAGGCAAAGTGTGTTGTACCATAGCCGAGGTTGGTGGCGCGGTGAATATGTTAGTAGCCATTCCCAAAATCAATGCCTGGGTGCGAACCTCAGAAAGCATCCCAGCAAAATGGGCTAAGATGGTGGGATATCCAAGTGGGATGTTCGAGTAATTTACTGGGATGTTTGAAGTTCCACTTGCTCTGGGAAGTAGCTTGGGAAAATAAAGAATTGCACTATGTGGATCTCTACCGTTGGACCAAGCGTCCCATATTTCCAACATGCAGAGGCACAGTACCTATTCTCTTCAGTGGCCGCTGACTTTGATGTTGGGATAGCCGATATCGGGCTATCTTCTGGGATGGGAATTGTTGGTAAATGACTTTTTGATGACATTTTGACACTTCCCTTGGATCTTGTAAAGTAAGGGTGCGAAGCCAGGTTACCATAAAACCAACCACCTTAAAACAAAACCTAATAAACAGCAGACACAACAAACTGGTTAGTTTGAGACAATTAACACAAAGGGAATCGCACATTAGGGGGCGTGATGCACCTATACAATTAAATGTGTTTCTACATATTTTGCAATGGTTGCGTGTCTCATCCCGGCTTTTTGTTTATCTCCCCGATCTTTCTTTTCTTTTGGTGTTTTTCACTTTTTGCTCTCTTTTGTACTTTATCACTGTTTTCTCTCTTATTTTTTGTTTTCTCTTTTTTTTCTTGTTTTCTATCTTCTTTCTTATTTTTCTCTCTTTTTTTATTTGAATTATTAAAACCATGACCGGATTCGATTGGGATTGCCTACGTATCACGATGCCGCATGAATCAGATCATCACGTAGTTCAAAGAATAAATGTGAAATAAAGGAAATAACAAATTTGGGTTTTTTCAAATTTCATAAAAACTTCTAATTTTCTCTATTACAAAGACTCCATCATACCTTTCTAGGAATTGAAAAACTACAAATAGACTTTAGAACTAGAAACTGAAATATAGACTCGAAAAATCAAGAATACATAAGTGCTTCCAAAACTGCTCCAGGGGCCCCGTGGGACATCAGTCGGTCTCGACATGGGCCTACGTGCAAGATTTCCTTGGAGACAATCTAGTTCATTCATTATTTGGCTAACAAAGGTCATCACTACAGCAAAAAAGGTAGTTTCAGTCATGTCTTCACATTCATGGTATTTCATGACGATGTTGTCGGCAATTGCTCTAACTCTTTCCGTAATGATGCCTTTCTCTTGGAGCAAACATCTGATTTGTTGAGACCTAGCTTCTAGCACTTGGGTGTCATGATGGTTTTGACCCTGCAACTGTTGCATATCTTTTTCTAGTTGAAACATTAATGCATAGCAATGTTCCCTCTCTGCTTTAAATTTCTTTATTTGTTTGGCCATCTTATTCTTGAGGATAGTTAGCTCTTTATTCAGGTTTGTGACTTCTCCATCATATTTCCTTTTCAATTGCCAGACAAACTCTGCCCGTCCCTCTGCGTTCTTCGCCAACTGCGCCCGGGCTCTTACCAGACTACCCTCGAATTTTTCCAAATGATCCTTGTACTCAGATATCTTCCTCCTAAGACTTTTTATGAGTCTTTCATCCATTCGGCTCCTTTCCTGATTCTCAGCCGCTACCTTCATTTTTTTGATCTGGGCTTGAAGGGATTTGTTTTTTTGGGCCAACTTATTCTTCTCCCCTTCATTAGCAGCAGCCTGTACACTACTGTTAAATTTAAGATCTCTGATTTACCCCTCTAATTTGCTTATCGTGGCCCTGTAGCTTGTCTCTTTTTCCATCCAATCCCATTGCTTTTGTGCCCCATCAGTGAGTTATTGGACATAGGGAATTTTGGCAGGCCGTTCGGGCCCTTGATGGACTTGAAACCTTTTACCATACCAGGTCATGTAACTAGGCTCTATCTCGCCTTTGGAAAAATCTCGTACCCGAGTCTTTGGCTCTAGGAACCTACACTGATACCAAATATGGCGAACCTTTTCTTCTGGGAATGCAGATTTTGGACCTAGTTCAATGTTCAATGACTTGTCGACTCAAATCTTCATCTTGAGGGATAGTTTGGTACCTGCCTAGCTAGCGCAGAACCCTATGTGGAGCATATGACTGAATGCTCCACAGACCTATTAATAGAAGAAAGCACACTTCGAGCGACATATAAATGACTTCAGTGACCGGGAGCCAACCGAATGTCCACTCAATTTTGCTTGTAGTCAAGGAACTCAAATGTGCGAACCATGCCTCCATACCTTTTGGAAACTCATGACCATCTATCCAGTTTTCATGTTCTTCAATGCAGTTAAGATCGGTCATACCATAGTTCATCTACCTCGGACGATGGCAAAGGTGTGCTTCCATCCAAAGTTGTAAAAGCATGTTGCAACCCTAAAAAAAATTCTCCCTGCTCAGAAAATAGTTAGAGCTCGATAAATCTCTGCTAGGATCATCGGTATAATGGTGCCATTAGCCTTTTTAATCATGAAGTTGGCCATTTCCACGAGCCCCAACTCTATATGTCCATCCTTTCTTGGGCAAATTAAGATGCCCAGGAATGCCACTATAAAAGCCAGTCCCCAACGTGCTTCCCATTTATATTTGTTCCCTGAATGAGTTAGACTAGTATCTAGAGCATCAAAACTGTGGGGATCCCTATAATGACGGTACAAGAAGTAGAATGTGCGAAATCCCTCAGCCAAATTTCCATTTTTGACTTCTCGATTGATACTCAGAAGGTCCAGAAACTTGTGAGGAGTCACAGCTCTTGGTGCCACTAGGCACTAGTTTTTGAGATTCCTACTCAGACCAGCATAGCCCGCTATTTCCTCAAGTGTAGGGGTTAGCTCAAAATCATAGAAATGGAATACATTATGTGTCGGGTCCCAAAAAGGTATTAAAGCCTCAATTATATCCAACATCGGTTTAATCTTCAAAAGACCAACGAGACCGCCCAAAGCTTTTATGGCAACACCTCAGTTAACTTCCCTTAAGTCATTCCACCACATATGAAGTTCTAATGGGATTTTATCGAGGACTGTGAAGGGTTCATTTTTAATAGTGCTCATCCTGCACATTTATTTAAAGTGATCAGTTAAAAGACCATGATTTATTTTGACTCAAGAGAATATTATCAATTTTTCGAAATTGCAATTCAAAACAAAAATACCTTTGCAAATACGGCCCTTCAGCACCTCAGTAAAGAAGATTTTAGGGCTGTATTTTTGCTAATCGGCCAAAATTTTGAAAAAGTACCATAGTCGGCTATTCTTGCAAAAGCAGCCTTCTGGCGCCCTTTTGGGGATATTTTGGCTATTTAGACAAGAACGGCATCACCTAATTTTATTTATGATAAAATAACAACATTTCATATTTTTGGGTTATTTTTGCAAAAATGGAGCTGGACCCGGTGAGGGTTGCCTACGTATCTTACACCCGGTGGGAATCAAACTTGCGTAGTTCGGAAAGTTTTGACGTAACAGAAAACAACAACAAATATTTTTTGAAACAATTTTCCTTTTCTATTTTTCTTTTTTTTTTTTTTCAAAATTTCGGTAAAGTTTCGGTACTTTTTGGACACCAGATTTTCTAAAAATGGGTAATTATCTCTCTCATACCTCAATTTAATTTTTTTTCAATTTTTTCCAGATAACATGCAATCCGAAGCAAATAAATATACAAATAGCAAGTAAAATACATCAGGATGGTCTTTTTGATTTCGGGTACACCTGTCCTAGACGGACCCAACCCCTGTGTTGAGTCCCCAAAGTCAAATGCACGTAGTGCAAACAAAATGTTCCTACTAGGGATCCGACGTGAGGCTATATTATTCCAGATTTAAAACACGGGTGTATTGTACTAGACCTTACTTACCCGAGCGAACAACTCGAGCCAGGGGACAGCGTATCGGGAATACATAAGCTTCACCGGCTTTGCAACTTGTCCGAACATCATTCTAAAATTAGGATACGAGTCTAACAGAAAGAAGTTACACGAAGTGCACACTTCCCAGGTGATTTAGAAGACTCAGAGAGGAGAGAGTTCCGTAACAATTTATATACAGTTCAACAATATCAAAGCGGTAAAAATCAATATTTAGCACATTAGGCTCAAACACGTAAAAATCAGGTAATAAATAAAAGCCAACTATAACAGTTATTCTAAGCTCGTCTTCTGGGTTCTTTTCCCCAGCAGAGTCGTCAGAGCTATCACACCTCCTTTTTTTTTACCACCCGAGGGTATATGAGAGTTTTTTCAATTAAAGTGATATTATTCGAAATGGGATTATTTTATTTAATATATCAAAGTCGTCACTTGGAATAATTTATTTGATGTCTCAAGTCACCGGTTTATTGTAAAATCCCAAATCGAGGAAATTTTAACTTTATCTAAAAGTTTGCAAAACCAGAAATTCTAAGTAAGGAATTCTATTAATTCGGGACAAGGTGTTAGGCATTTCGGGTTCTGTGGTTCTAGCACGGTCGCTTAAACTGTCAATACTGGCCTATTATCTGATTAATTTTACATTTTAAACCTACATGCATTTTTACGACTTTCTAATCACTTTTACTGTTTTTTAGGAAAATTCAACGTTATTTAAAACACAACTTAAACCACGCTACATGAAATGCACCCGCGGGTTGTGATACGTTTTATTTAACATTGTTGGAAATTGAAGTTGGGTCACATGAAATGTACACCCAAATTTTAGCAATTACAAATCACAACTATGTCACGGGAACCGTACCCGTAGCCGTGATAATTTAATGTAATGCGCCTAAAGCAAACTACAAAGATTTATTTTTAATATCTAAGTTACAATATTTTTTAGGGCCATGGATGATCTAATTATGGATGGCATACCTTAATTTTATTTTAACAAGATTTTAATCTTAATTTGAAATTCAATAATCAAGGACAAACCAAAAGTGTGAAGGGCTAGGCTTTTAAATTAATTCTTTTGAAAAGGAGCTTAGGCTTGGACGCTCATCACTCGATTAAATTAGAAAAACTTCAGCTTCTGAAAAGTTGCATCTGGGCTTAATATATGGCCCAAAAAACGAAAGAGCCTCAGCAGGCCCTTGCTGGTCCGAAATTTTTTTTGAACAAAAGCTGGCCATATTGGACCTGAAATAGGCGGGCCTAGTCACTATTTGTTTCTTAGTTGGGCTTGTCCGCCTCTACCTTTAACCATTACTCACATATTTACAACAATTAAAAATTAACTTGCTTTTAAATAAAATCAGGATATACAAACTCTAATTCAACAATTGATTACACGGTTTACAAGATGAATAAAACATATATTTACAACATGACTGATACGGGAAACCTTTTACAAATGAAAGACAAATTTTCAGGCTTATGGGTTATGCCCAATGGCCTAAGCCCAGATTCTTTGGTATTTTTTATCTGGGCTTACTCATAGCTTCAGCCCATTTGAATTAGAGGATACCCATTTATCCTTACGGATAGGGCTCATAGCTTGGCCTGCTTTACTACACTGGTAATAATGGAATGACGAAATAAATGTACCCCCAAAAGCAAATATTTTGATCCTTAACATGATACAAAAATCTGATTCAATACAGTAGCCCGGATAACTAAATAAATAAATAAAAGAAGAAGGTTTTTCCAGAAAATCCCAAGCATGTTGCATTAGACCTATTAACACATAAACTACTATGTTAAGAAAAATATTCTATTATAATTTCTGCGACTCGACCGATCCTTTCCTCTATTGGACGTGATTTGTCCATCACAAGCTTGATCCAGTGCATGAAAAATAACTGTTTCAGTATATTTTTAAACAACAGAATCCATCTTTAGCTTAGATCAAACTGATTGGCCAACTGGTGACCAAATCTGCAGATTACAGCCATGTGACCAAAAGGGCGACTTCACACAAAATTACTTCTAAAAGGAGAAACTACAATACATCAAGGTTCTTTTAATCAAAAAAAATGACCAAGCCAAAGGCTCATAAAATCGAAAACTAATCAGATCCAAGCAACACAATCACAAGTTAATCATGAGAATGCATTATGATTTGAATTCTAGCAGCTTCAATTTCATATCATTTCAATAAAAGATTTACATGAAAAAGGTTAAACATAGTACCTTGAACAAATAGCAATAAAACCAGCAAATAAACAGGTGAACAAAGAAAGTCAGCTGAAGCTTTAAAGAGCAGAAATCAACAACAGCATCAGAGGCCCAAAAGAAACTCAGAAATTTATTACAAATCCAGCTAGCTTTGAAACTAGAAATCCCAGCTAAAGAAATAAAGAAAATCCTCCACTTCAAACCATGTTTCTCAGCTTGTAAAAACCATAAATGAGAAGTTTTGAATGTTTTCTAGAGTTTCTGAAATATGATGTTTTTTTTAGAAAACTTTTGTGCAAAGAATGGTGATGAATATGTCGGTGTGAGTGAATGTTATTCCCTTTTATAAAGTGTACAAAAATAGAATCAAAAGGGAATATTCTTACCTAATTTTGAAACTGCGGAATAGTACAGCATCTTTTATACAGCTGTCTGTCCTTTTTCTTTTCCACTACCAGCATTTTCATGCTAAGAATGGGGACATCTGCCATATACTAGAACATTCTGATATTTCCTCATTTAGAACCCCAAATTTATCCTTCTAAATTCTGCTTATTGCAAACTCAACCTAAATATTGATTGTTTAGTTAAACCTCTCTCAAGCTTGGGCCAATTACCATGGCCTAATGGACCAATACAGACCCAAAACATAGCCAAATGGCCCAGGACAAAACCAAGGCCAAGCCAAAGTAAAACAAATCCCACAACTTAACCCAAATCGTTTGACCATTCATATAATTAATTAGCAACTTAATCAACTAATCAACTAAGTTCAAACAACATGAAAGATATGCAAATCAGTCGTCAATTAGTTGATTTTACTCGACTAATCATGGAGCCTACATGTCTGACTAAATAGAGATACAGATTTTACACCATCAAAACTAATTCGACCAAGTAAATAATAACAACCAATCCAAATAATGAAACTAAATTACTCAAACAAATAATCCAGCCTAACTTCAAACAAGTAACATGCTCAAATTAAATTAATCAAATAGCCAATAAATCTAATTTGAACAATTTAATACTCAAAGCACATTCAAACAAGTAGATAATCAGAAATTGTCTCACAAAACTAAAAGAAAAAATCAGAAACAAAAACAAAACGAGAAAAAGAAAAGAAAGAGGAAGGGTACTGTGAAGAAAGAAGGGTACGACCTGGCCATGCATCAGTGGTGACTTTGAAATAGGTCGAGACTAATGCAAAATGATTGCTCTTCTCAAAAGCAATCAATTCACTTGAGTCTCGACCCAAGACGAATAAAATACTCTAAAAAATTGCACAAGGCCGAACCAGGGCCCCTTCTGAACTCTTGGATCTACAATTAACCGATTTTGGTGGAGTTTCTAGGGTAACTGGTAAGAGATACGAGGTGAGGGGAGTGTGGTGGTTGTCTGGTTGGAAATTGGGCGCGTTTGGAAAGGTTTGGGTGAACTAGGTTTGGTTTTAGATCTAAAATTGGAGGGATTTGAGAAGGATTCGAGGGAGTTGGTTTGGATATTTGGAAAGGGAAGATGACGGGGGTGTCATACCTCCTTTCTCACTACACCCGGAAGGGCGTAAAGGAGTTTTTCCAATTAAAGGACAATCGGAACGGGATATATTATTAAGATTCAGAGTCGCCACTTGGGAGAATAATGGTGTCCCAATTCACCGGTTGAATCCCGAACCGAGGAAATTATGACTCTGTTAACAGTCCGCGAACCAAAAATTCGGGTAAGGAATTCTGTTAACCTGGGATAAGGTGTTAGGCATTCCCGAGTTCCGTGGTTCTAGCACGGTCGCTCAAATTTGATTTTAATACATGTTTTAGCCCATATGGTTTTTAACTTTGAACCGCTTTTATTATTATTATTTCTAGAGAATTGCAACGTCGTGAAAATATATCTCGGATCGCGTAACATAAATGCACCCGCGATTTTTGACACATTTCGACTTCGTTGAGATTTTAATTTGGGTCACATAAATGTGCACGCGTATTTAAAAAGGTAAGATTATTATAAGCGTGCTTAAAGTGGCAAGCGTGTCATTATCTTTAGGGAATGCCGTAAAATTCGCTAAACGGCCCATCCCGAAGTTTAAGTATTTTAATTATAACATTTATCGAGGGCCCCGCAATTTGTATTTATATTTGGCAAGGCTCATCTTGTTTCTATTTAATAGGTAAATCCTAAAGTAAGCTATGATTGTCTATATCTATTTGTCTCTAATAAAGAAGAAGTCCTAGCTAATTAGTGTTATTAATTTAAAAGTGACCATCTCCACTCAAAGGCCCAAAGACTGTTGCACCATTAACCTATGTCTAAAAATACGTTCAGGCCCAAATAACCCTGGACTAGCCCAATAGCTAGGAGGTCTGCCATTTTGTTGAGCTATTATCAGCTCTGGGCCTCAAACCAGGCCCAATCAACACTATACAGGGAGTTGAAGCTGGGCAAGAATCATTTGGGCTTCAGGGATTCCAGCAGCCCAGTTTAATTAATTACAGGATGTAACTAATTTGCGAGATTAATTCTACACTTGCATTAACTAATGAATTATGATTTTTGCACTCGAAATTGACATAATTTTAGGCCCTTGCACATAATTCACAAATTCCAGCACATAATTCACAAATTCACAAATTGTTTGCTAAGAATTAAGAATTCACGAACAGATGTATAGCTGGTGTTTTAATAATTCACAATTAACAGTCCATTACAAATCAAATAGTTCAATTCAGCTAAATCAAGCATAATTAAACAATCATATGGGTCTAATACAATTCAAACAAATCAATGCTATATCATTTGATTGAATATAACTTTCAGCTACTCAAACGACCATAGATCTGGAATATTGCTTCATTTCATTCCAATTTTGAAGCTACATCAGTGTTAATTCAGAATGAGTACCTGAAATTGCAACGAAACAAAAGAGAAGAGGAGGATCAGTAGTAGTTTAGCCAGACAAAGTTCAAGCCAGCAGCAACAGAAAACCAGTTCAACAGTCCAGGGAAGTTTGACACTAAACAGACACAAACAATCAACTAAGTCACTTGAAATGACCTCAAATGAACTCAAAATGCTCCAGAAATAGGATTAGCAATCAGTAGATGTTCAAATCAATCTCAAACAGTGTCAAATTATCCAAAATGAATCCAGAATTCAATTTCAAATAACTAATGAACCACCCGCTAGCTCAAACTACTCAGATTTTGAATATATTGAGAGGGATCGAAGGATAAGCAATGAAACAGTAATTTTCTCGAGTTTTTGGTTTTTCTATTGTTTTTTTTTGTTTTGTTTTTTGTTTGAAGAGAGCTAAGACCTAAGAGGATTTTTGGATCTGAATTTGAATTTCAGACCTGCGGGACTTGAGGATATTTTTTAGGGAATTTTTAGGCTGCCAAAACTTCTCCTTCAAGGCCTTATTCATGACCTTTTATAGGCCAAAGGAGGGGCAGCCCTCACATTTTTTATTTTCCTTATTAGTCCTTATTTATTTTCATATTAGTCCCTTATTTTCTAACTTGTTACACAAGTAAACCCACTATGTTTTCCTGAGATTCACTAAAATCCTAATCTAGAAGGGTCCCAAACTATTCTAGTGAGATCTACCATGTTCTAACCAATACCAAATACCTAAACTACCCTTTGATGCCTCTAAAATTACTTAAACCAACCCCTACCTATGGTTATCTAGTTAACAAACTTCAACAATCCAAACACACAGCCAGGGGATCCACTACTGATGAACTAAACTATATTGATTAAAGAATTGAAACTAGATTAATCACCGACTGAACTTAAATCAGAATTAATAACATTCAAACGATTATTAACTAAACAAAATTATAATTGAGATCTGAATTCAAAAGACATTATTCAAACAGCAAAATTTGAAGCAAACCCAACGAATAACTAATCAACACCTAAACTAACATGAATCAATCAGATAAGGCTCCAAATGAAACAGAATTGAAAACGAGTTATTAATTTTAGACCAACGACTATCACCAAACAACATTAAGAAGCTACACAATCATGAAAGGTCAATGAACACCAAGAAAATAAAAGAAGCTAAACTTGAAAACTTACTGACTCACTTCAAGACTCCAGTCAAATCGCCAAATTCGAACACGACCCCCTCCGGCAAAATTAACACTCGATTGATGACCAAGTCATTACGAGGAAGGTTAGGGGGTCATTTGGTATCAAATTAGTGAAGTTTGGGGCAATTAGGGTTTTGGCCGAAAAACTAAAATTGGATATTCGAACAGCTCCGGCCGGAGTTGAGAGACGGGATTAAGGGAGTTGGGTAAAGGAGGCTCAGAAGACACTAGGGTGTTAATTTAGAGTCATTTGGAGTAACTTGTGTCGTGGCCGGAAAACCTTTAAATGAAGATTCGACAGGTTCGGCATTGATTCGAGGGAGGCTGAGGGCATGGCTGTAAAGAGGGGGATGAGGAAGGTTGATGGTGTATTTTTTGTGGTCATTGGCGTAAGTAGTGTTCACCGCCGGTGGCAGAGCCGGCGGAGTTACAGAGGAGATACGAGGAAGACGGTATAATGTCTTTAGAATTCTGATATTTTTGAGATATTTTTATTTAATGAACAAGATGGAACCTGGGCCATTGGATTGAAGAGATGGACGGTCCAGATTCCTTGCGCCAAAACGGCGTCGTTTGGTGAGGCGGGGAGATGGACCAGGGTTGGGGGTTTGGGCTAGGTCGTTCATGGGTGTATGGACTTGTTTTGGGCTCACGACTTGGGCATGTGTTTGGGCTAGTATTATTATTGCGACCAGCCCAGACTTGGGTGTCCTTATTTAAAACTCTCTTCTTCTTCTTTTCTCTCTCTTTTTTCAATTTGTTTATTTTTGTTTTTATTTTGTATTTTTTATATTTTTTCTGATTTTTGTTAAAAATTAGAATAAAGTCCTAATATATTTTAAAGTTAAACTAATCAACTCCTAAAATTGCTTAAAAATTATTTCGTGACGACTTCACAATTAAAACAATTAAAAATACAAAAGTGGACTATTTTTATTATTTTCTTCATATTGTGTTCCAAAAACAACTTAATCCCTAATTAATGTTAAAATATGAAACTAAATCCTAAATGCAAATGTCAAGTATATTTTTTATATTTTTTATATGAATTAAAAGGCACAAATAAAATGCAACATTTAACAGAAAATAATACAAAATCCAAAAAAATATAAAATAATAAAAGAAATTATTTTGTTTGAGTTTTTGGAAATAATTCATGTAAGGCAAATATCACGTGCTCACAGGGAGTTATAGGGTGTAGATTTGGTGGTGTTTGGAACACCGAAATCGCCATGAGGCGATTTCCGGTGGTGGTGGGTGGCGGAGACGGTGAGGTATTTTAGGGCGGCTAGGGTTTGCTAGAGAGTGTGTGAGACAATGAAATGAATAGGTTTGAGGGGTTTGGGTTGGCTTCAGATAGTTTTATGATAAAATAAGGGCCAATAACGGGGTCGTTTGGCTTGGGGGGTAATGGGCCGGGCAATTTAATTATGGGCTGGATCTGGATTAATTTGTATAGATTTTGGCTTTTAAAATGGCCCAAATTATGAATTTATACCCCTTTTCAATTAACCCCCTTATTTCTTTTTCTCTTTTTTTTCAATCAAAAATCCTATATTAAAATCCCATATTATTCTAAATTGTAGAATTAAACTAATTATCTAATCATAATCATTTTAAAAATTACTTGATCCTAAATTAAAAGAGAAAAATCAATAATCTAAAAATTAAAAGGAAAAAATGTAAAATGAGCCATTTTTTATACCTAAATGCAATGCATGATATTTTGACATTTTCATGATGATCTCTTTTTTTTTAATAAAAATTAAACGTGCAAAAAATTGCAAACAATTAATAAAAATCCTATAAAATGGCAAATAATTAGAAAAAATCTATTTTCTTGGATTTTATAGGAGTATTTCATATATGAAATAAATTACATGCGCACATACATCACATCCACATGAAGCATAAACTCTTATTCTTCCCAAAACCTGAACATGAATCGATATGGTCAAATATAGCACAAACATTCCTCAAAGTCTTTGCTCGAATTACCATTGATGTTTTCTTTCCTTAGTCTTAATAACCCACCAATACATCGATAACTAGAAACCGCACAATTAGACAACCACGCAATCCAATCGTATACGGTGGGGCTCCCCCACTTAGCTTGAAGTTATAATTACATAACCCTTGAACCCACCAAGATTCCTTCATCCCCATTGACATCAACTGAAGGTCCAACAATGCATTCCAAATTCGAAGTCATGTTGCATCCAATAAAATCAGTGGACCTTGTCATCGCCCACCGTGATTACCAAATTGCTCTAAACTTTCCTCAACGCATGTGGCTATCCTACCATAGAACCCATATGTTACTCTGCCACTCTCCCACATAGGTTAAACCTTCTCCGTTAAGCAACTTCTCGACCTCTGCTTCCCATACTTGACCTACTAGAAATTCAATCATCGAGACACACTCCGCCATGTCCTTCCTCATCTTTCGCTGCCCAAATACTGCCTCAAAGCAAAATCCATCACTGTAGCACCTAACCTGATAAATCGCTACCAACTCTACGCCTCCTCGAAGATCAACTTTCCCGAGCCATCAGTATTAGGAATTCCGATTCGATTCTAAAGCCAACATATACCTTCCATATCTGACAATCACTTTTTAGGCACTATTTCACAATATCCTGCCCCAAAGGCAAATCAAAGGAGACCATAACACCGACGGATCTCAATGCGTTCCAACAAGGACGATGACACTATATCAAAATGAGAATTCCACCATACTCGATAACATCAAATCTTGCTACTCTATCAACCCAAGCCTGAGTATTCATAGATCGATAGTCTTTCCTCTGCGGTATTTAAATGTTGAATTCGTAAATCATGCATTGGGAAATCCTTTTTTCAAGTCATTCACTGCCTCGACACATAGACAAACACCCTACCATTACACAAACACTATGAGATAACAACGTCTGAACATCATAACAACCTACGTATCCTTGAAACCATCAAAAATACAGTTACTGAGCTAAAATGACAGAACATCCTTCTACAAGAAGATGATAATAACTTGCTCAAATGCGTAGAGAGAAATATCCTACTTTACGTCTGTAGTACCACTATAACTCCTTGATGCCCAATTGATAACAGACGTTTCACGTTGCATAAGAATGAGTATGAAGGAAATAAAGGCGTAAGCCTCAAAGGAATTAAATTGCACAATGAGGAATCAAGAAGGGAAGTGTGCTTAACAACCATGTAGCCTCTCGAAGATAAGTACAAACGTCTCCGTATAGATCTGAAAGAATCTACTAGACTTGCTCTTGACTCATGAGACCTAAGTGAACCTAACGCTCTAATACCAAGCTGTCATGACCCAAAATCCACTAAAGGTCATAATGACACCTAACACCGTCATCGGGCAAGCCAACGGTGAATGATTAACTTAATTACTCATTTTAGTATTTTGAAATCATAATTTTCATTTAATTAAATAGTATAAAATAGAATTTACAAGGTAGATGACAATATTTACACAAACCACAATATTGAACAACCCGTTAGAACCCTCAAAACCCGGTGTCACAAGTGCATGAGCGTTTATTAAATAACTCTGATGGAGACTCTATATGCTGCGATTGTACCAAGGAAGTGCAGCTCACTGTAAAGTCCCTGCAACAGTCGCGCCTCTAAATCCAGAGGGACAAGACAAAACTTTTATGTATACCTGCACAATAAGTGCATCAAGTGCAGCATGAGTACGTAAATCAATGTGTACCCAGTAAGTATCTAGCCTAACCCCAGAGAATTGACGAGGGATCGGCATCAACACTTACTAGTGGTCCAATAAGACATATATAGTAAGAAGTAAATAGATATGAGGAAAAGTAAATAAATGAACTACACAAGTATAAATATGTGGTACCATTCTCCTCTCAATATATATATATATAATGGACCTCACCAGATAGATCATCGTAATTCATATTAGGGAAAATTCACAGATACACTGGCTTTTTGTCAAATATTACGCATGATTCCATAAGAGTATTTCATAGAAATGCCGAGGGCGTACGGCCCAATCCTAATGGCACAAACTATAGATACATCTATTGTACTGCCGAGGCAAACGGCCTGCTCCCATGAGAGTGTGGTACATGATCCTGCCGAGGTGAATGGCCCGATCCCACTAGAATAAGAAGCTTTAATGCGTCCTTGACCCCACTCACGAATAACGTGTGAGTTATAAATTTTTAAGGAAGAACTTTTGATGAAAATGCATAGCGCAGGAGAAATCCGTAATAGGAGCAAAATTATTCAGCGGTTAATCATGAAACTCGTCAAATTCTTATAATAGCAAGTCTATCACTCTACGAAAGTTTAGTCTCAAGTTGTAACATAAAATTAAGGAGTTTAATAGGCGAGGGACAACTCAAATAGTACAGTTATAGCATGCATAACATTAATCTAGCGACGCATGGAAGCTCGTCACCTCATGATTACGTAGCCCCAACAACAAGTAGCACATAGGAAATACAACACCTAGGGGTAGTTTCCCCCTCACAGAGTTATACAGGAGACTTACCTTGCTCCTAAGTTCCATAACCTGGTCCAAAGCCTCTCTAACACCTCAAAACGATGCTCGTCACTCCGAAGCTAGTCAAACAATGTGCCAACCAATAAAAATATACTCTAATACTCATAATAAATCAATTTGTAACAATTCCTAACTGCACTTAAAAGTCAATAAAAGTCAACCCTCGAGCCCACTTTCCTGAATTCTGAATATTTTTGAAGATAAACTTTATCTGTAACACTACGAACTCAAATATATAATTTATTCTCAATTTCATACCCAAATTCATGGTCAAAATCAAAGAATATCAATTTATAGGCTTTTTCCAAAATCCCGCAATTTCTATCGATTCAAATGCTTGAGTCCATATAAAAACATATATTTAACTCACAATGTGAATAAATCACTTACTCCATTACAGTTGATGAAGATGGCACTCCAAAATTGGCTTTCATGGACGAAATGAGATAAAAATGGGCCTAACCCCCGTTTTAAAAGAACTCACTGCCCAGCTCGACCTTCGCATCTGCGGAACAGTAGCCGCTCCTGCGGCTCTGTACCAGTGGATAATCCATCGTAGGTGCGGCTTCATCAATATCCACCAGCTTTCACTTCTGCAGGTCTCTAGCCCTTTTGCGCACGCGCACCTCGGGCTGTGCATAATTTGGTAAATACAGAATTATCATACCGAAAACGAAAATTTTGGTATTTGGTATGCGGTATTTTGGTATTTGGTATGATATTTGGTTTAAGTTTTTTAAAATATTGGTATTAGGTATAGTATTTGGTATTTAAAAGTAAAATACTGAAATACCGATACCATGCCGAAATATATATTATATTACATAAAACACATATTATCAACTATAACATAAATATAAAAAATCTAAAATTTTACTTTCCTTTATTCTCTAAGTTCATCAATTAACTCTAGACAAGTAATAAGACATTTCTAATGATCAAATATTCTTTTATATACAATTTTCTCTATTAAGGTTGATATTTTCTAGTTTTGGACAAAATTTTTGTCAACAAACATTTTTAGTTTTGTATTTTTGTGTACTTTAATTAAGAATATTAAAGTATATGGCTCTATGCACTAGTTAGTATTCAAACCGAATAAACCGAAGTTACCGAACCGAATAAATCGAAACCGAAAGGAGAAAAACCGAACCATACATAATTTAATTAGGTACAGTATTGGTATAATGTCACGACCCCAATTCGCCCTCCGTGAACTGTGGTGATGGCACCTAGTCTCTACGACTAGCTAAGCCTAACAATGCAGAAAAATAAACAAAACTGGCGGAAGAAATAATTAGAACCCAAACTAATAGAATGAAACAGTATTTAAAATGCCACCTGGCATACATAATACAACTTCTCGAACTAACAACACTTCCCAAAACCCGGAAACCCATGAATCACAAACTAAGGATACTACATAGTTGTGACGACCCAACCCGTCATCTCATGGTTTCCGTCCAGTTTTCCCCATTTATTGCTCCTTCATGATTTATTATATGTGTTGGGTGAGTTTGAGTTGACTCGGATTGGATTTGGTAGGAAATGGGGCAATTAGTCTCTTTAAGGAAAGGTTGGTTTGAAAAAGTCAATCGGAAGTTGACTTGTGACTTAGAGAGCTCGGATGTGATTTTTGACGATTCGGTTAGCTTTGGGGGATGATTTGAGGCTTAGGAGTGCAATCGGAAGTAATTTTGGAGGCTCGGGGTAGAATTAGGCTTGAATTGGTGAAGTTAGCATTTTGGCGATATCCGGTTGATAGGTGAGATTTTGATCCAAGGGTCGGAATGGAATTCCGAGAGTTGCTGTAGCTTCGATATGTGATTTGTGATGTGTGTGCAAAATTTCAGGTCATTCGGACGTGGTTTGGTCGGGTTTTTTATCGAAACTGTATTTCGGAAGTTTTTAAGAAACTTAGGCTTGAATACGATATGATTTAATGGTTTTAGTTTTATTGATGTGTTTTAATGATTGGAACAAGTTCGTATGATGTTTTTGGATATGTTAGTGCCTTTGGTTGAGGTCCCGAGGGCCTCGGGGTGGATTCAGGTGGTTAAACGAGAGTTTCGAGGTGTGTTGCAGGTTCAGCTTTTTTGTCAGCTGCTATTTCCGCTTGTGCGGAAATGGACCGCAGAAGCGAGTGGAGGATCGCATAAGCGGTTCTTGGCCTAGTGGAGTGGTTCCGCAAAAGCGGAACATTGTTCGCAAATGCGAGTCCGCAGAAGCGGACTATAAACCGCAGAAGCGGTCTTAGGTGGTTCGCAGAAGCGGATGTGGAGACGCAAAAGCGGACATTGGGTTTTTAAGTAAGAACCGCATAAGTGGATTTTTGGCTGCAGAAGCGGTCCCGCATAAGTGATAGCGGGACCACAGAAGCGAAAAGGACTGTTGGCAGAAGGTTTTAAAGGTTTTATTTCCTCCGCGAGCTAGGCATTATTTTCCACCATTTGTTAGCGAGCTTTAAGAGCTTTGAGAGCCTAAATACACGAGATTATGTTAGATTTAACATGGAAATTGGTTGAAATTCATTAAAAAGGGGTAAAGCTAGGGCTTGAGTTTTGATGTTTTGAATTGGGATTTGATAGGTCATTTGAGCTCGGATTTGGGAGTTCTTGGTATGTACGGACTCATGGTGAGACGAGGAATCCGGTAATGTAAGTTTTGTAATTTTTTGAGAAGCGGGCCCGGGGCTCGAGTTTTGCCAGTTTCGAGATTTTTGCTATTTCTCGATTGTTTTCGACTGGGTATTGTTCCCTTAGCATATTGTGATGTATTTGCTCTGATTTTGGTTAGGTTCGACACGCGTGGAGGCCGATTTGATGGGCAAAGGCATCGCGATCTAGGAATTTTGCCGGTTCGAGGTGAGTAATGCTTGTAAATGATATCCTGAGGGTTTGAAACCCCGGATTTCACATCGTAACGCTGTATTGAGGCGTGACACGCATTCTATGATGAATGCGGGGTCGTTTAGTATTGGGGTTTTGTGACTTGGTCCATCCCAAGTGATAGTTCTGCTATATTGGCGATTGAGACGCATACTTTATTACTGTGAATTGGGCTTATTGCCACGTTTGGGGCCTTGTGCCGACCTGTAGAATTCTTAGGGGATCTTCATTTGTTTTTCCTCACTTGTTTGCATAAATCATACTCTCAGTCATGTTTTCAACTGTTAAAAATATGATAAGAACTGTATTTTGAACATGAAATCATAAATAAAATGAATATGAGGGCTGAGATCCCTACAGTACGTAATGCCCGAGTGGCTGCACATTTATTTGACTGAGATGAGTTGAGTACCCAATAGTGAGGATATATCTCCCTATGATGTGGATTGGGCTGCACGCCGCAGCGATGATATATTGATATTGAGGCCGAGATCCTGTTTGATGCCACGATTTGGCTGATATTGCGCTTGGGCTGTAGGAGCCCCTCCGGAGTCTGCACACACCGCCAGTGAGCGCCGTCGACGATAAATAAATGGAGCGGGCTGCACGCCGCAGCGGGTACTGGAATGTACCGTTATTTGCATTGCATTGTATTCATGCATTTGTTCAGTATTCGTTGTTTGTGTTATTTCTTGAGATATATGTTTGTTGTTCTAGTATTGTCTGATCGCTCTTAAAGAGGATAAATCTTAGACAGTGGTAACAATGACACTGTATGATGCGTTTGTTCAGGTAATAGTGGCTGACCGGGAATAAGAATATTGCCTGAGGGGCGGGTCTCTGTGCATAGTGTCACTAATTGTTGAAAATTATTTTCGCAATTGTTGAAAGGATCATCTTCAAAAGAGGTTTAAAACTGAGCCAAGATACTCTGAAAGGTTTCACAGTTTTCACTAATTTTCTCAATTTAAGGGCTTTTCACTGCTTCTATACAGCATGATGATCAGTCATACATTATTTCTTACCGCTCAGTTATTATTTACTTTTATTACTCACTGAGTTGGAGTACGCACTTTACTCCCTGCACCTCGCGTGCATTTGCAGGTATTGTTCACCCGGTAGCGGGTTATTAGCTAATTGAAGGTACTACTATTGCGGCTGAGCAAGGTGACCGCCAGCGTTTGCGGCACCGGGCGTTGTCTTTCAAATTCCATAATTTATTATTATATATTATTAGCCGTGTAGTTGTGTTCAGGATTCTTTAGATGCTCGTGACTTGTGACACCCCGATTTCGGGCTGAGCTAGGATGGTTCCCTGTTATATCATTTTCTTTCGCATTCATGATAATGTTATCTATTGTTTTTTACTCTTTCTTGCTAAGAAATTGTTAAAAAAAAGTATTGTTAATCTGTTGGCTGGCCTTGTCTTCACGAGAGGCGCCATCACGACCGGGTTCGGGATTTGGTTCGTGATAATAGCTCTAACTCCAAAAGGAGAAAAACCAAAAGGAGAAAAACTGAACCATACCGAATTTAATTAGGTACGGTATTGGTATAATGTCACGACCCTAGTTTGCCCTCCGTGAACTATGGTGATGGCACCTAGTCTCTACGACTAGGTAAGCCTAACAATGCGGAAAAATAAACAAAACTGGCTGAAGAAATATTTAGAACCCAAACTAACAGAATGAAACAGTATTTAAAATGCCACCTAGCATACACAATACAACTTCTCGAACTAACAACACTTCCCAAAACCCAGAAACCCATGAATCACAAGCTAAGGATACTACATAGCTCTAACTCCAGAATGTCTAACAAAGCACAGAAAATACAGAAGGGCTAATACTCAAAAGAAATAATAGAAAGGGGCTCCTCGGTCTACGGACGCGGCAGATTACCTCGAAGTCTCTATAGAAGCGTCTCGCCTCAAGTATGATAAGACTGAGTGAAAGTACCTGGATCTGCACATGAAAAACATGCGCAGAAAGGGCATGAGTACACCACAGCGGTACTCAGTAAGTGCCAAGCCTAACCTCGGTTGGGTAGTGACGAGGAAGGTCAGCGCCCTACTGAGGTTAAATGAATAATCAAGTGACAGGATAAAACAAGCAGTGAAATTGAGAATCTATGGTAGGAATCTATACAGGATAATAAGAGTGCAATAACAGAAACATAATTAAAGGAATACCACTCATAGCAAGGATGATAACCGGGGATCTCTTAGTATCCTAAGGATCTCTTGGTATCTTCAATATATATACTAGGGATCTCTTGGTATCCAAAGGATCTGTTGGTATCCTCAATACATATACTAGGGATCTCTTGGTATCCCGAAGAGCTCTTGTTATCTTCAATATATGCCAGGGATCTCTTAGTATCCCGAGGATCTCTAGGGTATCCTCAATATATATACTAGGGATCTCTTGGTATCGCGAGGATCTCTTAGTATCCTCAATATATGCCCGGGATCTATTAGTATCCTACACCTCAGTCCAGATCATAAATACGTACAGGGGATCTCCCGGATGTCGTACCATAGTACCAATTTAAAACATACAGGAGCAACACAAGAATATTAAATTAAATGCTAATTTTGTACTAAGTAAACCGTTAATTCTAGCCTAACATGCTTCACGTAATGCAATTAAGGCAGTTTAAGCAAATAGGCAATTAAGTAAACTAAACATGTTTTTCTAAACTAGCATCAGGCTAAGTTTGCAAGTAGAATAAAATAGGAAAAAGGAAGGAACTCAGTTTAAATACTTAAAGTAAAATTAGATTTTTAACAATTAGCTCAAGTACGCACTCGTCACCTCACGTACAAGGTATTTCAATTATCAAATATCATATCCTAAGGGGAAGGTCCCCCACAAAAGGTTAGACTAGCCACTTACCTTGAACCGGCTCAAAATCAACCAGAGACCACGTTCTCGCCACGAGTATTCGACTCCAAATGGTCCAAATCTATTCAATTCAATTTCATAATATAAATAATACTTCAAGTAACTGATTCTATAATTAAATTCTACCTTAATACACGAAATTAGGTAAAATGAACAAAATGCCCCTCGGGCCCACGTCTCGGAATCAGGTAAAATTTATATTTTCAAAATCTTCATACCCTCACGAATCTAACCATACCAAAATTATCCAATTCCGATACCATTTGGTCCTTCAAATCATCATTTTACACTTTTGAAAGACTTCACAAATTTTCTTCCCAAATCACGAATTAAATGATGAATTGAATGATAGATTCATGTACTCTAGCCAAATCTAAGTTAGAATCACTTACCCCGATGAATTTCTTGAAAAACCTTTAAAAAATCGCCAAAATCCAAGCTCTCTAGGTCAAAATATGAAATAAAACCCAAAACCTCGTATTTATAGAGCACCCCCTGGATTTACACCACTGCAAACCGTACAAAAACGACTACGGGCCGCACAAAACTAGTGTTGTCTGCACAACAATGACTGCTGTCCGCACAGGTTTTGACTGCACAGATAGGCTTTAGTATTTTGGACATAACTTTCTCTACAGATGTCCAAATTATAATTTCGTTATCTTTCTGGAAACTAGACACGAAGGGAAACAACTTTTATTTTTGAATCATCTCAAAATTCCTTGTAAATCAAAAGATATGAGCTTCTAAAGTAGGACCAGTGAAATTTTCCTCACCGCGGTCCGCACTGCATTTTGTGCGGACGCACTGGATTTTGTGCGTACCGCACTGGTGGGTTCCGAGGCCTGCAACTCTTCTGGACCTGCAACAGCTATGATTTTCGGCGTAAAACATCTCGGAACCTAGCCAGAACTCACCCGAGTCCCCGGGACTTCAACCAATTATACCAACACATCCCACGACATCGTTTAAACTTGTTCAAAACTTCAGAATGCTAACGACAACATCAAATCACCAATTTAACATAAGATTCAAGCCTACGAACTCCAAGAACTCTTACTTATGCTTTTGATCAAAAATTCTATCAAATCTCGTCCGGATGACCTGAAATTTTGCAAGCACATCACATTCAACACTACGGAGCTACTCCAACTTTCGGAATTCCATTCCAACCCTTAGATTAAAATCTCACTATCGGACTGGAAACTTAAAAAATTCGACTCTCGTCATTTCAAGCCTAAATTAGCTACGGACCTCCAAATCACGCCCTTAAGCGCGAAATCACCCAACAGAGCTAACAAAACCGTCAGATTTCCATTCTGAGGCTATCTTCACTCTGTTCTGACTACAGTTAACTTTCTAATACTTAAGCTCTCATTCTGGGACTAAGTGTCCCAAAACATCCCGAAACTCAAAACCAAATATCCTGGCAAATTAAAATAGCAGAAATAAACTCGGGAAAGAAATTAGTAGGGGATCGGCGCATTAGTTCTTAAGACGACCGGCTGGGTCATCACATCCTCCTACACTAAACATTCGTTCGTCCTCGAACGAGCATATAGACATACCTTAAGTGAAGCTACTCATGGCCCCAAATTATTGAGCGGTACGCTAGATCTCACAATGACCGGTCGGGTCATTACATTTAAGATTTTAATAAACCAAATACCAAAAATACCGAATAGAAATGTCTAAATACCGTACCATACCATACCAACCTAAGAACACCTCTACGCGCACATGCGCCTCCATTTTTGCTTCTACGGCCCAGGCGTTCTTGGCCAACCTCCTCTTCTATGCTCCAATGATTGCATTTATGATCTCGCAAGTGCGGGAAAACCTTCGCACCTGTGGCCTCTACCTAGTTCACTCTTAGCCGATTTTGCAGCCCTCTTCCTTGCTTCTGTGAGGTCGCTTCTACGATGAATCTTTTGCAGAGGCGGTTAGACCAGCAACTAGATATTTTTTAGCTTTTCCTTTAGTCCAAAATTCGATCTGTTAACCATCCAGAATCCACCCGAGGCTCTCAGGACCTTAACCAAGTATATCAACACGTCCCAAAATGCAATAAAAACTTATTCAAAGCCTCAAACTACGTCTAACAACATCAAATTCATGAATCGCGTCTCAGATCAAACTTAATGAACTGTTGAACTTTTAACTTCCACATCTAATGTTGAAACCTACCAATTACGTCCGATTGACCTCAAATATTGCACACAAGTCCTATATGACATTAAGGACCTATTCCAACTTTCAGAATCGAGATCCGACCCCGATATCAAAAAATTCACTTGTAATAACCCGGCCGGTCGTTTCAAGAGTTGTAGACTCGTTCCCTTATTTTCTACTCCTTTTGTATTCCAAAGCTATTATATGACTTACTGGGTTAGTTGGTTCGGGTCTGGAGAGATTTTAGAGTGAATTGAGACACTTAGTCTCTTAATTGAAAGTTGGAGTTGGGAAAGTTAACTAGATGTTTACTTATATGTAAATGACCACGGATTTGAATTTTGATGGTTCCGTTAGCTCCGTTAGGTAGTTTTAGATTTAGGATTATATTTGGATTGTGATTTAGATGTCTGTAGTAGAATTAGGCTTGAAATGGCCAAAGTTGGAATTTTAGAAAGTTTGACCGGGAGTGGACTTTTTTATATTAGGGTCAGACTGGATTTCCTAAAGTTAGAGTAGGCTTGTGGTGTCATTTATGACTTGTTTGCAAAGTTTGAGGTCAATCGGACATAATTTGATAGGTTCAGCGTCATTTGTAGAATTTGAAAATTTCAAAGTCCATTAGGCTTGAATCCGTGTTCAATTCGTGTTTTGGATGTTGTTTGAGGAGACTTTGAGGGTTTGACTAAGTTCGTGTGATGTTTTGGGACTTGGTGGTATGTTTGTTTGAGGTCCCGGAGGCCTCGGAGAGTTTCGGGTGGTTAACGGATCATTTTTGGACTTAGCTTCATAGCTGAAGACTGCTGGTGTATTTCTTTTGGTTTCCTCTTATGCGTCCGCAAGACGTGTCTCACATTCATGAAGGGTGTCTATGAGTTGAGGAATTTTGTTCTTCGCGTAACAAAGAAGAGGACGCAAAACGCAAAAGTTTGGACCTAGAAAGCATCACAAACGCGGGAGTGGTGACGCATTCGCTAAGAGATGTTGAGGCAGCTGGGTACCCCAGGCTCTTGTTATATACATTCGCAGGGCAGTGGTTGCATTCACGAAGAGTGGGGTTGGCAAAGTTTCACGTTCGTGAAGCTGATGTTGCGTTCACGAAGAGTCAATCTGCAAAAAGGTATACGCGAACGCGAGAGGAAGGTCGCTTCCACGATGAAGGTATACCTAGGCAGAATTATAAGATTCAAAATGAGGGTTAGACTCATGAGTGAATGAGCTTTCGGGTTTTTGGACTTTTGTTGGAGTTCAAGACGTGAGCTCGGGGGCTAGATTTGAGTCGATTTTGGATATAATTTCATATTTTTCTTGTGGAATTGATTCCTTTAGCCTATATTGATATATTATAATACTTGTGGCTAGATACAGGACATTTGGAGACCTATTTGAGAGGTAAAGGCATTTTGGAGTAGAGTTTTGCCCGGATCGAGGTAAGTGACACTTTCAAATTTGGTTCTGAGGGTTTGAAACACCAAATTATGTGCTATGTAATTGGTATTGAGGTGACGCACATGCCAAGTGACAGGTGTGCGGGTGTGCATCGTGAGACTTGTGACTCAATTTATTCCATGGCACTGTATACTGTTTCTATCTTGCTGATATCCATATTTTCATTATGTGATAAAGTAATTGAGGTGTCAATCATGCAAGATATCATGTTTAGGCTTTATGCCGGTACTATTGGGACCCATAGTGGTTGTTTCTTGCTGTCATCTTACTAATTTTGTTGATATTTCGTACTCAGACATATTCATTCATTTCATGTCATATCCCTGTCTCAGTTGTTATTTATTGATAAATCATATCATTATTTCACGGTAGTTTTCATGACATTGTGAGCCTGTGAGTGAGACTGGAGAGATTAATGATTGAGTGAGGCTAAGAGCCTGATTGTGAGTAACAGTTATGGGATTGGGCTACACGCCACAATGGTTATACTGATTTATAATAACACTTGGGATGAAGGAGCCCTTCCGAAGTCTGCATATACCCCTAGTGAGCGCGGTTCATATTCTTGAGAGATAGATCTTCCCTGGGCATAGATCTTGTGCGAAGATTATGTACCTGGAGATGGATGTTCTACAGGGGCTGGATTGGCCCTACTCAGTACTGGGTAACTGATGGTCAGTGATGTATATATTCCGAGATGTATCTTCATGTGGCCGTATGGGCCATATAAAGTACCGAGTGATTGAGCATGTGAGAGTATGATCACATGAGGCTGTCAACATGGTGCATCACATACAGGATGTGCATTGGCATGTAGAAGTAGAGGAGTTATATTCTTCATATCATTCAGATTTGATCTATTTTACTGTTTGAGCTATTTATTGAACTTGAAAACGTGCCTACGTTTTTGTATTGTTATCTCTATTTTGAACTGTGCCAGTTGGGTTCGTCACTACCTTCAGTCCAAAGGTTGGATTTGTTACTTACTGAGTTGGTTATACTCACGTTACACCCTGCACCTCGTGTGCAGATCCAGGTGCTTCCGGTCAAGGCGGCTGCTGAATGAGGTGTCAGGATTCTTGGAGACTATCAAGGTAGTTGCATAGCGTTCGCAGGCCTTGACTATCCTTCATTATCTTTATTTGTATTTTAGTTCTTATTCCCTAGTTATTTTAGTAGACTGTTTTTTGGAATAGATGCTCATGTACTCTGTGAAACCCCAGTTTAGGGATAGATTGTATCATATTTTGAATTATTTTTGTTTCAAAAAGGCTTTTTGTTAAATATTAATTGCTTCTATCTTTATTTTTAAAGTTTTTAATGTGTTGAGATGTTGAGTAGTGGCTTGCCTAGTTCCACGATAGGCAACGACGGTTGGTTTTGGGTCGTGATAATTTGGTATCAAAGCCTAAGTTACTTCACATTCTTGAATTTGTGTCGTGTGAATATGTTGATTCTAGTAACTAAACATCTGTTATTTTATTCCCTCACAGAGGGTGAGGACCCGTACTACTAAGCAGGATGGACAGCCACCAGTACCACAGTCAGGGTCGCGAGAGGTCGAGGTCACGGTAGAGGCTATGGTAGGGATAGAGGTATAGCTTGTACAGCTACAAGGGCAGGACCTGCAGATCTACTAGTTGCCCCAGTTCAGGAGCAGGTCCAGTTGCGGAAGCGCCAGTAGGGCCAACTCAGGCACCGCCTATGCCCATTGTGATTCCAGGCCTTTAGGAGGCCTGAGCTCAAATTCTGACTGTGTGCACCAGTCTTGCTCAGGCGATCTCTGTTCTAGCTATAGCAGCCACTTCTCAAGCTGGGGGAGGTACCCAGACTCCCGCCGGCCATACACCCAAGTAGGTGATGCACGGACTCCAAAAACCAGGGGCACAACCAACTTAACTGGTGGCAGCTGCTCAGGCCCTTGTGGTTCCTGGTATGACTGATGATGAGCCGCAGAGGCTGGAGAGGTTTGATAGACTCCAACCTCCATCTTTGAGCGGGGCAGAGTCGGGGGATGCCTAGGGTTTCTTGGACATGTTAGAGGATTCTCCGTACAGTAGGTATTCTGCATACCACTAGGGTCTCATTCACTACTTTTCAGTTTAATGGAGCCGCCTTCAACTGGTAGGAAGCTTATGAGAGGCGTAGACTGGTCGGTGTAGCACCACTTACATGGAGGAGTTCTCCATTCTCTTCTTTGAGAAATATATGCCATAGTCTCGCAGAGAGGAGCTGCGTAGACAGTTTGAGCTGTTAGGTTAGGATGATATGATTGTGACATTGTATAAGATATGGTTTTCTGAGTTAGCCTATCATGCAATATTATTGGTCCCTACTGATAGGGAGAGGATTATGAGGTTCATTGATGGCCTCACATTTCAGCTGCGGGTGCTTATGATTAGAGAGAGGGTGTTTGATGCTTCTTTCGATGAGGTTGTTGACATTGCTCAGTAGATAGAGCTAGTCCGCAATTAGGAGCAAGTTTAAACGGAGGCCAAGAGGTCTCGTGGATCATGTAATTTTAGTGGTGTTCCTTCTGGAGGTCAGTTCTACTATGGTAGGGTTGTCACTATAGGCATGTTCAGATGGCTCGTCCAGTTCACCTTGGTCCATCATTTGGCCATAGTTCACATAGTTCTCAGCGGGGTCACTCATCTCTCAGTGTCGTTCCAGCTCAGAGTTCATCTCATGCACCATCAGCTCAGGGTTCATCTATGTCGGGTCTTTTAGCAGTTATCCTGGTGCTCGGGGCTCCCTTCAGTCCCTACTGCCATTCCCAGGGAGAGGTTTCTTTGAGTATGGAGATTTGGGTCATATCAAGAGGCATTGTCCCTACATTTTGGGAGGTTTAGCTCAGCAGAGGAGTCAGCCTATAACTTCATCACTCGTTACTTCACCACCCGCCAAGCCAGCTCTAGGTGGATCTCAGTCAGCTAAAGGTCACCCTAGAGGGTGAGGTCGATCAGGTGGTGGCTAGACCCGATTCTATGCACTCCCTGCCAGACCAGATGTTATTGCTTCAGACACAATAATCATAGGTATTGTCTCAATAACATCGAGATGCTTCTATATTATTTGACCATGGTTCCACCTATTCATATGCATCATTGTATTTTGCTCATTATCTGGATATGCCCTGCTAGTCTTTAGTTTTATTTCTTCATGTATCTACACTGGTGGGCAATACTATTACTGTGGACCGTGTGTACCGGTCATGTGTAGTGTCTATTGGGGGATTGGAGACTAGAGTTGATGTCTTACTGCTTAGTACGATTGATTTTGACGTGATATTGGGTATGGATTAGTTGTATCCATGTCATGCTATTTGGAATGTGAAGCTAAGACTATGATGTTGGCGATGTCGGGGTTGCCACGAATTGAGTGGTGAGATTCTTTAAACTATGTTCCCAGCAGAGTGATTTCATACTTGAAGGCCTAGCAAATGGTTGGGAAGGGTTTTTTTATCTTATTTGGCCTTTACGAGTAGTGTGACTCCTACTACTGGTTCTGTTCTGGTGGAGCGAGAATTTCTGAATGTGTTTCCGGCACTGTCGGGCATGCCGCCCGGCAGGGATATTGACTTGGTGTCGGGTACTCAGCCCATTTTTATTCCTCTATATAAGTAAAAAAGAGTTGAAGGAGTAGCTTCAGGAACTCTTGGAGAAGGGGTTTATTAGGCCTAGTGTGTTACCTTGGAGTGCACCAGTTCTGTATGTGAAAAAGAAGGATGGTACTATGAGAATGTGCATTGATTATAAGCAGTTGAACAAAGTCACAATCAAGAATAAATATCATTTGCCGCGTATTAATGATCTATTTGACTAGCTTCAGGGAGCGAGGGTGTTCTTCAAGATTGGTTTGAGGTCAAGGTATCACCAGTTGAAGATTTGGGACTCGGATATTCTGAAGATAGCTTTCAGGACCCGTTATTGTCATTATGAGTTCTTTGTGATGTCTTTTAGGCTGACCAATGCCTCAGAAGCATTCATGCATCTGATGAACACTATATTTTAGCCTTATCTCGACTCATTTGTTATTGTATTCATTGATGATGTTCTGGTGTACTCTTATAGCCAGAAGGAGCATGCCAAGCATTTGAGGATTGTATGCCGGCGGTTGAAAAAGGAGAAGCTTTATGCCAAGTTCTCCAAGTGTGAGTTCTGTCTCAGTTCAATGGCATTCTTGGGGCATGTGGTATCCAGTGAGGGTATTTAGGTGGATCTGAAGAAGGTAGAGGTGGTTTAGATTTGGCCCAGACCGTCCTTAGCTACGGAGATTCGAAGCTTTCTAGGGTTGGCTGGTTGTTATCGTCGCTTTGTGCAGGGTTTTTCGTCTATTTCATTTCTATTAACAAAATCAACCCAAAAGGGTGCTCCTTTTAGATGATCGGATGAGTGTGAGGAGAGCTTTCAGAAGCTCAAGACTGCCTTGACCACAACTCCAGTTCTAGTTCTACCATCAGATTCTAGTTCTTATACAGTATATTGTGATGCTTCTCATATCAGTATTGGGTGTGTTTTGGTGCAGGGGGTAGAGTGATTGCATATGCTTTGCGCCAGTTGAAACCTCATGGGAAGAACTATCCTGTTCACGATTTCGAGTTGGTTTCCATTATTCATGCATTGAAGATTTAAGGCACTATCTCTATGGTGTGTCTTCTGAGGTATTTACTAATCATCGTAGCCTCTAGCACTTGTTCAAATAGAAGGATCTAAATTTGAGGTAGCGGAGATAGTTGGAGCTGCTAAAGGACTATGATATCACTAATTTGTATCATTCGGGGAAGGCCAATATGGTGGTCAATGCCTTGAGTAGGAAGGCAGTATGTGAAGTCTTGCATTCATTCCTATTGGTGAAAGACCTCTTGCAATTGATGTTTAGGCCTTGGCCAACCAGTTCGTGAGATTGGATGTTTCAGAGCCTAGTCGGGTTCTAGCTTGTGTGGCATATCGATCTTTCTATTTGATCGCATCAGAGAGTTTCAGTATGATGATCCTTATTTACTGGTCCTCAAGGACAAGGTTCAGCATGGTGATGCCAGAGATGTGACTATTGGAGATGATGGGGTGTTAAGGATGTAGGGACAGATATGTGTCAATGTAGATGGGCTAAGGGAGTTGATTCTTGAGGAGGACCAAAGCTCACGGTATTCTATCCATCCGGGTGCCACGAAGATGTACCAGGACCTAAGGCAGCACTTTGATGGAGGAGAATGAAGAAGGATAGATTTGGATTTGTAGCTCGGTGTCTCAACTATCAGCAGGTAAAATATAAGCATTAGAGAGCGGGCGGATTGCTTCAGAGGATAGAAATCCCGGAGTGGAAGTGCGAGCAGATCACCATCGATTTTGTAGTTGGGCTCTCATGGACTTTGAGGAAGTTCGATGCTATTTGGGTAATTGTGGATTGGCTTACCAAGTCCATGCACTTTATCCCAGCAAGTACTACTTATTCTTCAAATCGGTTGGCTAAGATTTACATCAGAGAAATTGTTCACCTTTAGAGTGTGTCAGTTTCCATCATTTCAAATAGAGGCACACAGTTTACATCGCAATTTTAGAGAGCCGTGCAGCCAGAGTTGAGCACTCAGGTGGAGTTGAGTACAGCATTTCACCTCTGCCGGAAGTACTATCCGAGCGCACTATTCAAATACTGGAGAACATGCTGCGTGCTTGTGTTATTGATTTTGGGGGTTCATGGGACCAGTTTTTGCCACTCGTGGAGTTTTCTTACAATAATAGATATCAGTTGAGTATTCAGATATCCGTATGAAGCTTTAAATGGGAGGCGGTGTAGATCTCCGGTAGGTTGGTTTGTGCCGGGTGAGGCTAGGCTATTGGGTACTAACTTAATTCAGGATATATTGGACAAGGTGAAATTGATTCAGGAGCGGCTTTGCACGGCGCAGTCTAGACAGAAGAGCTATGCCAACAGGAAGGTCTAGTATGTGTCTAACATGGTTGGGGAGTAGGTTCTGCTGAAGGTTTCACCCATGAAAGGTGTTATAAGGTTTGGGAAGAAGGCAAGTTGAGCTCTCGGTTCATTGGGCCTTTTGAGGTACTTCTGAGGATTGGGGAGGTGGCTTACAAGCTTGCCTTGCCACCTAGCTTGTCGAGTATGCATCCAGTATTTCATCTTTCTATGCTCCGAAAGTGCATCGGTGATCCGTCTCAAGTTTTGGATTTTAGCGTGGTTCAGTTGGATGGTGATTTGACTTATGATGTGGAGTCGGTGACCATTTTGGATTGGCAGGTTCGAAAGTTGAGGTCAAAGGATATAGCTTCAGTGAAGGTGTAGTGGAGAGGTCAGCCCGTGGAGAAGGCTACTTGGGAGACCAAGCGGGAGATGCAGAGCAGATATTAAAAATACCTATTTATGACTCCGGGAATGTTTCTAAACTTGTTCGAGGATGAACATTTGTTGAAGAAGGGGAGGATGTAACGACCCAGCCGGTCGTTTTGAGAGTTGTAGCCTTGTTCCCCCATTTTCTGCTCCTTTAATATTCTACAGTTGTTATATACCAAGTTAGTTGGTTTAGGTCTGGAGAGATTTCAGAGTGAATTGACACACTTAGTCTCTTAATTGAAAGCTTAATTTGGGAAAATTGACTGAATGTTGACTAATGTGTAAACAATCTCGGATTTGAATTTTGATATTTTGTTATCTCCGTTAGGTGATTTTGGGCTTTGAAGCATGTTCGGATTATGATTTGGAGGTCCGTAGGAGAATTAGGCTTGAAATTGCCAAAGTTGGAATTTTAGAAAGTTTGACCGGGAGTGTACTTTTGATATCGGGGTTGGATTGGATTTTTGAAAGTTGGAGTGGGTTTGTGGTGTCATTTATTACTTGCGTGCAAAGTTTGAGGTCAATCAGAAGTGATTTGATAGGTTTCGGCGTCGTTTGTAGAATATGGAAATTTCAAAGTTCATTAGGCTTGAATCCGTAAGCAATTCGTGTTCTTGATATTGTTTGAGGTGATTTCAGGGTTCGACTAAGTTCGTGTGATATTTTGGGACTTGATGGTATGTTTCGTTAAGGTCCTCGAGGCCTCGGGTGAGTTTCGGGTGGTTAATGGATCATTTTTGGACTTATCTTGATAGCTAAAGACTGCTGGTGTGTTTCTTCTGGTTTCCTCTTACGCGTTCACGAGAGGGGTTCACAAAGGGTTTTCATGAGATGAAAATTTTTGTTCTTCGTGTACACGAAGAAGGACGCGAACGCGAAGGTTTGTACTTAGAAAGCATCTCAAACGCAGAAGTGGCGATGCGTTCGCGAAGAGATGTTGAGGCAGCTGGGGACCTCAGGCTCTTAGTCTATGCGTTCAAGGGGCAGTGGTCGCGCTCGTGTAGAGTGTGGTTGGCAAAACTTCGTGTTCGCAAATATGGAGTCACATTCGTGAAGAGTTATTTGAGGAGCAGTCAAAAAGGTCTACGCTAACGTGAGAGGAAGGTTGCACCCGCGATGAATGTATACCTGGGTAGAATTATAAGATTCAAAACGAGGGTTTCAAGTTCATATCATAAAATTGAAGTGGGAGCTCAGTAGAAGGCAATTTTTGGAGAGATTCTAACGTGGGTGTTTGGGCTAAGTGATTACTATCTAATTTTGGTCAAATTCCATGATTATCCCTTTAATTCCATCATCTAATTTGAGATTTTAGGTGGAAATTGGGAAAATGAGAAACAGTTCTTGGGTTAGAATTTTGAGATTTTGGATGGCATTTTGTTATCAGATTTGAGAAAATTTGGTATGGTTAGACTCGTGAGTGAATGGGATTTCGGGTTTTATGACTTTTGTCAGATTTCGAGACGTGGGCCCGAGTCCGGGTTTGAGTCAATTTCGGATTTTGGTTATATTTTCATATTTTTCTTGTGGAATTGATTCTTTTAGCATATATTGATTGTATTGTACTGGTTGTGGCTAGATTCAGGACATTTGGAGATCGATTTGAGAGGTAAAGCCATTTTGGAGTAGAGTTTTGCTCAGATATGGGTAAGTACCACTTTCAAACTTGGTTCGGAGGGTTCGAAACACCAAATTATGTGTTATGTGATTGGTATTGAGGTGTCACGCCCCGAACCTGGGGGCGAGATTGGCACTCGGTGCCTCACCTATCCTTGCATACCAACTTGCGACTAAGGGACTTTGAACATATAATGTCATACCTTGGCCATGGGCCACATTGCAAGCCAATTTGCGAAAGCTGACTAAACATCAATATAAAGTTGGGCCGACAAGGCCGTCATAATTACTTCAGTTGACAATCAATGAAATATACATACAAGACCTGCAAGCCCAACATACTGCACTAACTGACAGGATATATCTACAAGCCTCTACTGATGGACGTACTGTGATCGGAACAAGGCCCCGACCTACCCATAATATATATATATATATATATATATATATATATATATATATATATATATATACACACACACATAAGATGTACATAAAACTCTAAACCTGGCAACTCCGAAGGACGTGGAGCTTATCGATAAAGCTAAACTCGGGCAACACCTACTTAGGAGATCTACCCGTTTGTCTGTCTGTCTAAACCTGCACGCCAGAAATGCAGCGTCCCTGGCAAAAGGGACGTCTGGACAAAATAATGTACCGAGTATGCAAGGCAATAGAATAACTAAAAGCTAAAACTTAACTAATAATATAATAACTAAAAGTAACTAGGAGTCAAAGATAATTTAAAGATACATGCTGATACTGACTCAACTATCTCAATATAGTAAGTAAAATAGTTGTTCATCCCCATAAGGCTCAGTATATATATAAATGCTCCATCATACTAGGCTTGCTCATAGGCGCTCGGCCATACTAGGCTCTGTATCTCGGCCAACTGGGCTCTCTCACAGGCGCTCGGCCACAGTAGGCTCGGTATATATCTTACCATCTGATCAGAGGTTGCCCAATAAGGGCCTGCCCACCGATTATAGCTCGTTGTGCTGAAAATACTGTAATACATATATATATATATATATATATATATATATATATATATATATATATATATATATACCCTCTGCTCTCTTGACTGGATGAAGACAATACACAATTGAATATAAAGTCCCGATAAGGGAGAATACTATAACTTATGAGACTAGGATAATGTATATAAATTTGGGAGTATGAACTTCTCTTTATGACTCGTTATCAAATTCATGTAGTGATGAGATCATGCTAAAATGAAGGAAGGACTTAGGCTTAACATACCTAAGCCGATTCTCTTGATAATCCCTCTAACACACGTCAATTGCGACAACACGTAACAACAGATCGAAGTAAAGGAAAATCCGTATGACATTCTTGTAAAATATTGCCCTGTACTCCCTTAGAATCGCCAAATCCCGTTGCTATTACGCAGTATAATTTCGTATGAAATGTTTTGTTGAAGCAGAGTCACGTCAATCTATCTCACTTTGTAAAAGAGTCATATGAAATCTTATATAGTCTTTCACCTGTAAGCGCTCGTTTGAAAGATATATGAAATTCCGTACCTTTAAGATTTGTGGGCTCCACTTTTGGGGTTTATTTGATCCAAAATTGCCCTACATGTGCCACCTAATAATCAAGACCAAAGAGTCACAATTACGTCAACGCCTTGCTGCCACGTTGGGAGATTTAATTCTTATCCAAATATTTGAACTAATTATCCACTAATCACTAGATTAACTTGTTAATCTCCCTTTAAATAATAATTAACTAATTACCCACATAATTAAGAATTATCTCAAATTACTTAAAATACTAGCCTCCTTTAACATATCTTATACACCTTACTATTATGGTCATGTGGTACCTTGTATGGTACTAGTCCATAAATACGGGATATTTTACCTCTGGCCATATTTTATCCCAAAATGTCAAACTTTAATGAAATTCATATTCTTTGATTAACTTACCCTCTCACCTTCACGAATTTACTCATCACTTGTTTGAAATAGCATAATATTTATAATCTCAAAATAATCTCATTCTCGAACTTACGTCAATTAACTTTCGACAAAATTTTGACGTACGAAAATGTGGGATGTAACATCTCATTCCTGAGCTTTCATCAATTCACTTATGGCGTACATTCGTGTACGAAAACATGGGGTATAACATCATTCCCCTCTTTGGAACATTCGTCCTCGAATGTTGACTGATGCACCTATCATTTTCATAAACTATGTCTTCCGAATACTTTAGTACTCTCCTTGCCATCTAGGCAATTGTTCTGCGAATAAATCCAAAGGCTAAGGCATTTCCCCATTTAGGCCTCTTTCTCACACCACGACTTATGGTCGGAATCCTTCCAATCTCTCAACTGTTGCTACCTTCTGTATGACTTTGACCTTGTAAATTCACCTATGCGACTCTTCTTTCCTTTTTCCTCTTATTTTTTTGGCCATTACTGAAGTTCTTCGCTCTGTACTTTGTAAAGCTTACGAATATTGCTATATCTTATTTCATAGACCCAGTTATCCATCTGGATGATTGCACTGCATCTAGGTCGGTCATACTGTACCATAACTCTTACTTCGACTTATCGTTACTGAGGTATGCCACCAAACTCCAGGTTACTCTCATTGCTTATCCTATATGTATAAGCCTAAGTCCTTTAATGCTTCCTCATTACTGTTCATCCTAAGAATGATGGCCTAATCTCATCTCATACTTTGTAACTTTTATCCATCCATTGTTGATTCATTTTAATGTTGATCTTAATTTACCACTAATAACTTGACCTCTTATGTAACACTGCCACTAGGGCTTACGTCTCATCGGGTAACATCTGGAGTAATTTCCATAACCGTATTTCATAGTATCGTAATGTGATTCACCTAGGGGGTATCCTAATCCTGTGTCGTCCATGAAATTGTTTTTTCTTCAAATCATTACTCAATCGAAGGCCCAAACGTTATCCTCTATCTATCACAATTACACTCTCATTCTACTACAAGGGCAGCATTCCATCTCTTCTAAATGTTATTAGTCTTTAGACTCCTTTGAGTTCATTCAGACTATAGTGAACTTTTTATAACTTAGAGAAACCATCAGCTCTCTTGTTTTTGCGAGCTTAATCCCGAGGAATTATCCATTTTTGTCACCTTCTCACCCCTTTTTCTTATCCTTACTCATGTCTTCCTAAAACCTTGTCGCTCTACCATACTTTAGCTTGCGACCTACACATATCTATTTATACTACTTGCAACCTTCCTTCAACTTGCCTGCCCTATAGATTTCCTTATGTTATTCTAGAATATCAAGTTAGACATCACATTGTCTCTAAGTCTTCTTTACTTTCTTAACTAGACCTCTTAGTACCTAGAAACCATAGGCTGGAAGATATGCCACTGACGACGCCGCTATCATTCCTGGATACCGAGTCCTAGCGCTTCTTGACTTCTATCTGAAGTATGTATTAGTCACAATTTTCCTCACCTGAGTATCTTGTACGTTGTTCACTTTTACCTAACTTACCTTAAGATATCGCTTCACCTCTTCTACTCCTTTCATAACCTCCCTTCCACATAGGTATAATAATTCACCTCCACAACTTGAAGCTTTATTATAATACTTGCACCTCTGGTTCATACACAATCCGGTGGGAGCTTCATACTGACTTTTTATGAGGCTAGTACTAACTGGCTTTATTATAGAGCCATTTTAGAATATGGTTGTTGTACTATCTCTCTTGTACCTTTGACATTAAGATTGATTATGCAATGTTCTCAATCATGATGTTTATAACTTTCTAAGTCCAATAATCAGACTCCTTATTTACTTAGTTGATGTAACTCTTTAATTTCCTCTTCCTTCTGATCAGCCTTTATGCAGGCTTAAGCTATTTACCGCTCTGTTATTATCTATTACTTTAGCCCTTCACGGATACTATAGAATATCCATGATACAGTCTTTTAACAATTCAATCATTCGTCTATGACCCGGACTGAATTCTTTCTTTTAACTTATACCAGAGCCTCTTACGGCTGTACGACTGTTAACATATATACTGCATGGATAACACTTTGAAATCTTAGGTGCATTCATAATGTAATTATCTCTAGATCATTGATCGAATAATTCTTTTCGTTCTTTCCCAACTTTCTTTAATTGCAAGCAATTGTTTTTCCTAGTCGTTCTGTCACTTGTTGCATGAATACCTGGCTTATCTTAGTTCCCACGCATACTGAGAGTTCCATGCGACTCATATGATCTCTAATATTACTTTTGACATTACTTCTCATTCATTAGCCACGATAGGTTCCACTTTCTTTTGGTGTGCATAAATTTTGTAATTGGACTATTTTTACATGAACATTTCTCCTTCAAGTTACTATGTTTATGTTGAAGTCTTCTTCCTTATTTCCTCAGCTAGACTTTCATCGTAGTACTTAGAGAGGATCCTCTGATTCTTGAAAGGCTGCAAGCTTATTACATCATATACTCAATGAAATTTTTGATGTCCTTCCTCGCCTATAATTATACCGTGGTTACTTATCTCCACGTCCTTATGCTTGTAAGGTTGCTTTTGAACTTGTTATTTTGACTATCTTCCCAGTGAAACTCTCTTTTATTTACATAATACTCATAGGATACCTTTAACTACTCCAGCTCATATCTGAATTTTTCTTAAGGATCACTATGTCATAACTATGAGGCTGAATTTACTATATTAGGTTTTACTATATTTATCTTGCACGATCTATTGATTTGTCTGTATCCTCTTGTCTAGCCATAACTCGGCTCTTCCTGAATTAACTACTAACTACTCGTTGGCCCATTCTCATATTAATATTCCGCATGATCTTTCTTAGGTTATTTCCTTTATCTGAACTTACCTCTTGCACTGGCTCCTTATTTATCAATAACATCCCTGTCAGGAACCCTTACTTCATTTCCTTGATGTCGTGTTTGCATAAAATTCTGGAATCGTAGCATATACGTAGGAGCTAAATAAGTGTAATCTCATTCCTTTTTTGTTTTTACTACATTCTTCCTTTACCATTCCATAGTTACTGAACCACTTAATTCTGACTTAATGTCACATAACTTACCCCTTTAGGAGAGTACTGAGATTTAGTGCTACAATGATCTACCTATATATGTTTTACCTCTTCATCTTAGGTGTCTTTTTGCATCATCGATGACCCTTACTCATCTTGTGGTAATCCTTCTATACCAAGGATAACAAAATTCCTTACTCACAAGGGTGACACTAAGTGTAACTAGCACACAGCATTAAGCTTGACTTTGCTCACATTGCTTGCTTTATGGAAACGTCTTCCTGAATGTCCTTTAAAAGTTATTCTTTTGTCGTCCTTTCTATTATTGCTGGAACGCAATCTAAAATTCTCATGATGTCGACCATTATCAAATCATTTAGTCCCTAATTCTTATTTCTTGTTCATCGGCCTATACTGATTTCTATTATTCTACAGTCTAACTTTTCCTTATGGTAGTCGCGTTGGAGTCAGAACTCATTTCTTGAAATGAGGATATGACTTTATGGCCTATACTCTTTTGTTGTCTCAAGTCCTGTCACCTCTCATCCTTTCCTTCACTTGACTATAGATTCTGTAATACTGCCATTTTTTTATCTACCATTGTCATCCATGTATCACATCTTACTCATTATGCTTCATTATCTCTCTTCTTATTTCTCTCTAATATTTATGTCTATCACTTTATACTGAAAACTCGAACAAGACATTCTTTTAATTTTAGCTCCCTTTGTTCCATCCATTGGCTCTTCGGGTTGCCTAACATTTTCTCTCTACTAGGGATGGGAGTTACACTAAGATAATATTTATCCCTTCCAGGCTTCCAGTGCCTATCTTTGTAATACTCATATCTAGCTGTAATATTTTAGAATGCACCCTCTGTGTGTCTCATAAGGAGACCTATTAGCACATTTGCAATATCCTTTGGAAATGTCGGCTAACGCTAACAATCCATCCACCATTTTGGGTTACCCTAACCCCCAGCTAGATCCTGATATCCTGCCTTCTCTTATACTACTTCTGTTAGCTCTCATAGGGCACAACAGAGAGGGGTGCGGCCGATTGTACATACATCTATTATTGATGAAGGTAACTCAAAAAGCTTATATTTCTCTGCCTGAATTATAAATATTGATAGACTTCATTAACTGGGCATCTCGTACCCTTCTTCACCTTGCTTCTTATACTTGTTGAAACGTGTATCTATCTTCTAAATCTCTCATTGCTTTTTATCATAATGGTAGATAGATATCCTTGCCTTAAGGCTCCTTATCAAGAAGCTTTCATGTCTTAGTACCCACATGTTCTACTGAAGACCTTACATTTACTCATCATAAGAATCATGCAAAATCGAGTTCCTCTTATTCAACTCTTCAACAGCTATATCTCTTTCCAACTGTCTTTCTGGATGTAGGCATCATCGTATTATCAATAAGATAGAGTTTAGGAAATTGAGTTCTTACAACTGAGCTCTACCACATGATCTAGAGTAAGAAGAAAGAGTGACAATCCTAAATTCCCTGTAGCCTCCTGCTTATAAGTGTGGTGCATAACACACCCATAAACAAGACACTGCTTGTACATCCCATAGGACAGAACTGCTCTAATACCAAGTCTGTCATACCCCGAACCTGGGGGGTGAGACCAGCACTCGGTGCCCCACCTATCATTGCGTACTAACTTGCGACTAAGGGACTTTGAACATATAATACCATACCTTGGCTGTGGGCCACATTGAAAGACAATTTGCGAGAGCTGACTAAACATCAATATAAATCTGGGCCAACAAGGTCGTCATAACTACTTCAGCTGACAATCAACAAAATATACATACAAGGCCTACAAGCCCAACATACTGCACTAACTGACAAGATATATCTACAAGCCTCTACTGATGGATGTACTTTGATCGGAATAGGTCCCCAACCTATCCATAACATATATATAGATATATACATAAGATTTACATAAAACTCTAGACCCAGCAACTCCGAAGGACGTGGAGCTTACCGATAAAGCTGAACTCGGGCAACACCTACTCAGGAGGTCTCCCCGTCTATCTATCTGTTTGAACCTACATGCATAAAATGCAGTGTCCCCAAAAAAAGGGACGTCAGTACAAAATAATGTACCAAATATGCCAGGCAACAGAATAACTAAAAGCTGAAACTAAAATGATAATATAATAATTGAAAGTAACATTGAGTCAAAGATAATCTGAAGATATGCTTACCTGCTGATACTGACTCAACTCTCTCAATATAGTAAGTAAAATAGTTGTCCGGCTCTATAAGGCTCGGTATATATATAACTGCTCTACCGTAGTAGGCTCGTTCATAGGTGCTGGGACATACTAAGCTATGTATCTCGGCCAACTAGGCTCTCTCATAGGCGCTCCGCCATAGTATGCTCGGTATATATCTTACCATCTGATCGGAGGTCGCCTAATAGGGGCCTGCCCACGATTATAGCTTGATGGTGCTGAAAATACTGTAATACCGTATGTGTATATATATATATACCCTCTGCTCTCTTGAATGGAAGAACACAAATACTCAATAACATAAAGTATTCTCCCGATAAGGGAGAATACTGTAACTTATGAGACTAGGATAATGTAAATATATTCGGGAGTATGTACTTCTCTTTATGCCTCATCATCAAACGCATGTAGTTACGAGATTATGCTAAAATGAAGGAAGGGCTTAGCCTTAACATACCAGAGCCGATTCTATTGACAATCCCTCTAACACACGTCAATAGCAACAACATGTAACGGCGGATTGAAGTAGAGAAAAATTCATATAATATTATTGAGAAAGATTGTACCGTACTCCCTTGTAATCGCAAAATCCCGTTGCTATTACACAGTATAATTTTGTATGAAAGTTTTTGTTGAAGCAGAGTCACGTCAATCTATCTCACTTTGTAAAAGAGTCATATGAAATCTTATATAGTCTTTCACCTGTAGGTGCTCGTTTGAAAGATATATGAAATCCCTTACCTTTAAGATTTGTGGGCCCCACTTTGGGGTTTATTTTATCCAAAATTGCCCTACACATGCCACCTAACTATCAAGACCAAAGAGTCACAATTACTTCAAGGCATTGCTGCCATGTTGGGAGCTTTAATTCTTATCCAAATATTTAAATTAATTATCCACTAATCACTTGATTAACTTGTTAATCTCTCATTAACCAATTACCCACATAATTAAGAATTATCTCAAATTACTAAAATACTACCCACCTTTAACATACTTTATTTACCTTACAATCATGGTCATGTGGTACCTTGTATGGTACTAATTCATAAATACCGGATATTTTAGCTCGGGCCGCATTTTATCCCAAAATATCAAACTTCGGCGAAACTCACATTCTTCGATCGCTTACCCTCTCACCTTCATGAATTTACTCATCACTTATTTGAAATAGCATAATGCTTATAATCTCAAAATAATCTCATTCCCAAACTTACGTCGATTAACTTGCAACGAAATTTTAACGTACAAAAATGCAGGATGTAACATCTCATTCCTAAGATTTCATTAATTCACTTATGGCATACATTCACATACGAAAATATGGGGTATAATACGAGATGATGTACATGCCAAGTGACAGGCGTGCGGGCGTGCACCGTGAGACTTGTGGACCTAGTTGATTCCATGGCACTATATAGTGTTTCAATCTTGTTGATATCTGTATTTTATCATGTGCTAAAGTAATTGAGATGTCGATCATGCTAGATATCATGTTTAGGCTTTATGTTAGTATTGTTGGGACCCTAGTGCTCATTTCTTGATGTCATCTTACTGATTTTGTTGATATATTGTACTCAGCCATATTCATTCATTTCATATCTCACTCTCAGTTGTTATTTATTGATACATTATATCATTATTTCGGGCTTGTTTTCATGACATTGTGAGCTCGTGAGTGAGACTGGAGAGATTGATGACTGAGTGAAGCCGAGAGCCTGATTGTGAGTGATAATTATGGAATCGGGTTGCACGTCGCGTCAGTTATACAGATTTATGATAGTGTTGGGTTGAAGAATCCCCTCCGGAGTTTGCACACACACCCAGTGAGCGTTGTTGATATTATTAAGGGACGGATCTTCCCTGGACATGGATCTTTTCCGAAGCATTATATACCTGGAGATGGATCCTCTCCACGGGCTAGGATTGGCCCTACTTGGTACGGGATGACTGATGGTCAGTGATGTATATATTCCGTGATGGATCTTCCCTGAGTCATATACAGTACCGAGGCATTGAGCATTTGAGAGTATCAGCACATGAGTTTGTCAACATGGTGCATCACATACGGCATGTCCATTGGTATGTAAAAGTAGAGGAGTTATATTCTTCATATCATTCAGATTTGATCTATTTTACTGTTTGAGCTATTTATTGAACTTGAAAGCATGCCTACATTTCTGCACTGTTATCTCTATTTTGAATTGTGCCACTTGAGTTCGTCACTATCTTTCAGCCCAAAGGTTGAATTTGTTACTTACTGAGTTGGTTGTACTCACGTTATACCCTGCACCTCGTGTGCAGATCCAGGTGCTTCCGGTCACGGCGGCTGCTAACTGAGGAATCAGGATGCTCGGAGACGATCGAGGTAGTTGCATAGCATTCGCACGCATTGATTCTCCTTCATTATCTTTATCTATATTTCAATTCTTATCCCTAGTTATTTTTGTAGACTGTATTCTGGAATAGATGCCCATGTACTCTGTGACAACCCGATTTTGGATTGTTTCGTATTTTAGATTATTTCTATTTCAAAAAGGCTTTTTCTTAAATATTAATTGCTTCCGTCTTTATTTTCAAAGTTTTTAATGTGTTGAGATGTTGAGTAGTGGCTTGCCTAGTTCCACGATAGGCACCATCACGAAGGTTGGTTTTGGGTCATGACACCACTCTTTGTCAAACTTCCCAAAAATCTTCAAATTTTTAATTTTCGTCAAATGACCCCGAAATGACCTACGGACCTCCAAGCTAATATCTGGGCGCGCTCCTAAGACCGGAATCACCATACGGAGCTATTCCCAAGTTTGGAATTCCAAACAGACATAGATAACATTAAAGTACACTTCAACCCAAATTTATGAAATTATTCCAAAATGCCAACTTTCCACAATAAGCGTCGTAACGCCCCCGGGTCATCCAAAACCCGATCCGGACGTACGACCAAGTTCAAAATTATCATAGGAACCTGAAACTTTCTAATTTCGATTCCGAGGTCGTTTACTTAAAAGTCAAATCCTAGTCAATTGTTCCAATTTAAAGCTTCCGAAATTAGAGATTTCTTTACAAATCAACTCTGAACACTTGAAATCCAATTCCGACCGTGCGTACAAGTCATAATACATTAAGTAAAGCTATTCAAGACCTCAAACAGACGAATGACACGTTAGAGCTCAAAACGATCGATTGGATCGTTACCAATCATCCCCACCCGTTAAATCCTTCGTCCCGACTTAAATAGTACATGTAGCTGGCACTCAAGGAAGAAAAGGACGCATAAACAAGTGAGAGGATGTTCAGCGAAAAAAAAATTTAGTTTCTCATTTGATCCTCCAAATCTTGAACATTTTAATATTTAAAAATCCTATTAAATAAGAGTCAAGATTTGTAATTTTTTCACTTAGTTAATAACCCCAAAGGAGCTTTGATACTACTCTTGACCAGCAACCATTTTCTGCAATGACAATCTCACATAAAAGCAAGATTTTATTTTATTTTTTGTTATTTGATGTTTCATCACGGGGTTTTTATAGTGCTTTTGCTGAAACTAAATCATGCTCTGAATCAGATGTGTTACAAAGACACCAACTACAATTAGAAAAGATAGAAGAGCTTGTTAAAATTTTTTAGCCTGATTGCAGGATTAGATTCAAGTAGAAGTTAGAGATGACTGAGCCTATATCATGTCAAGGGATTAAAGAAAACTTGCTTATGGGGTTATCGGATAGGGTGGGTTATTAATAGTGGTGGCAAAATGGTTAAAAGTATGTTTGGAAAGCCACTTAGGAATTGAATTTGAGTGTAATTGGATATAATTACACGGTTTGACATGTTTGTTTGGCCGAGTAATTACTTGGTCAGCATGAAATTGGATGTAATTGGAGGGGTATAATTACACTCTCTGATTCTCAAGAGGAGGGGTGAGAATTGATGGTAATTACAGTGTGTAATTATAAGGTTACCTTTTATTTTCTTTCTTTTTTATTTTATTTTAATTTATTTTCTTTATAACTTTTTATTTCTATTATTTTAATTTTTTTAATTTTATTTTTACTTTTAAAATTTTAAAATATATTTTTTTTTGCACATTATTTATCTATTATTTCTCTTCTTTTACTTCTTGTTATTTCACGTAATTGTTTATATTTTATTTTTTAGTTATTTTATTATTCTATTTTTTAAAACTACACCTCCTAATATTATAAATAATGCGTCATTAACAAACTTATCATATAATATGTGATGTAATCAAAGTGAAATTTCATTGTTGGATGTGGTTATGAACTTATTATTTCCTAATCTAAAGTTATAGTGCAACTTATTATTATTATTATTATTATTATTATTATTATTATTATTATTATTATTATTATTATTATGTTGGAATTTGACATATGCTAAATAATTTTTTTTTTTTGGATTTTGAAATTACGTTATATTCATGGTTCCAATTTACTTGTTTTATTATCTCACGTTGCATGTTGTTCATTTTTTAGTTAGAATTAATAGATCAGTTTTGTCAAACATTTGAATAATGTTATAGCATTATATTTATAAATATTAATTTATTTTATCAAATATGAATTCCATGATGTTCTTACAACAAAAACATATATTTTTAGTTTTTGTAAGTATCTAAACTAAGTATTATTAATTTAAAATATATATAAAAGTTATGTTTACAATATTAGTTATAAATATATATGACTACTTATTAATGTATATTCACGAAAAATATATATCTTAATTATCAAATATAATATTATTTATACTTATAAGAATTTATAGGCATATATTTATTATATTAACTTTTATGTTTTGATAATTACTTAATTTAAAATTTAATCTAACTGTGTAATTACACTTGTGCAACCAAATAGTAAACTTATAATTACACTGTAATTATATTATGACAAATAAACAGGTCGTCATAATTACACAACTGGTAATTACTAGGTTGTGTAATTACTACCCTAGTAATTACACCAATTTCAATTACAGGGTGGCTTTCCAAACAGACTCTAAAAGAAAACAGTTAATCATCCATATTAACCACTTTATGGGTTAAATAATGAACTTTTTAAAAAAGGATCAAATATGGATACGAACCATATTATCCATCTAGAAAATGGATAACCAACGAGTCTAACTTTTACATTTGTAAAGCCCCAAATTGAGGATTCCTCAAGTTTGGGAGACTAAGAATTCTCCCAAAAATGATCATATGCAAGAAGTCATAGATGATATGGTTACCCATATTATTCATCGGTTAACCCATTTTTTATCCGTATTAAATATGGGTCGGGTCGGATAACACTTTATGGGTTAAATAATGAACTTTTTAAAAATGGATCAAATATGGATAAGAACCATATTATCCATTTAGAAAATGGATAACCAACGAGTCTAACTTTTACATTTGTAAAGCCCCAAATTGAGGATTCCTCAAGTTTGGGAGACTAAGAATTCTCCCAAAAGTGATCATATGCAAGAAGTCATGGATAATATGGTTACCCATATTATTCATCGGTTAACATATATTTTTATCCGTATTAAATATGGACCGGGTCGGATAATTTATATATTTTTTAATTATCCGATTTTGACCCGAACTATATCCAACCCGATCCGCCCGTTTGTCACTGCTAATTATTAAGATGGTTCGTGTGAGTTTTAATTAGAAATAGGTGTATTTTTTTATTCGAGTGCTAGTCGCGTGTATTATTTAAGTTGGGATGAAGAATTTAACAGGTATGGATAATTTAAATACGAATATAATGGTAGTGGATATATTAAGAACTGAAACGGGGTAGATGTAGCTTATTTTCATAGTAGATGGATAAATATGTCCCTTTTCGAACCGACACTAAAGTTCTTGAGATTTTTAAAGCAAATCTCTAAAGTAGTGATTGAACTAAAAGCTTAAGCATAAATTATTAATATTCATGCGATTTTAACAATAATTAATTATTAACTTTCATTTTTCACCCCAAACAGGAAATTCAAGCTTTTAATATTGAAGACCTATGATGTTCTTGGTTTTAAAAAACTTATTTTTTTAATAAAGTTAAATATAGGAACAATATTTAAAGACTAATCACTTCAGGGGATAACCAGTGCACCAACCAGTGCAATTTTGTGAAATAAATTAGGGAAACTATCATCTATCTCCATTTATAAGTACTCATTACAAAAATTGGTCAATTCCTAAAATATTACTAATATTAATCAAATATTACTAATATTAGTCAATTAGTTATTTGTAGCCAAAAAAGGTCAAACTTTTGCTTTCTTTTGAGTGAGTATTATTAGAATAGATTGTGTACATTTTAAGGAGCTTGAATCTCAGTTTTGTGATATTATGGTGGAGTTTTGAGGTGGTTTGAATTGGAAATTCGAAGTAAAAAATGAACATGAAAAAAATGACATGTGTATCACACTGTATATTGTGTATCACATTTGTATCAATTATGTATCACATGTATATCCATATATACTTGTGTGTGAGATACATGCGTGATACATGTTTAATACATGTGTTGCAGAAGAATTTTTTAAACTCAATTTAATTATGAATTTTGATACAAAATCAGTCCAAATCACCTCCAATTTTCCTCAAAATTTATGTATTGACTTAAGCAACTATTCTTTTGTATTTTATCACCTTATTTACTACCTCCTCAATGAAATTTCCTTCCCGTCTTGTATTTAATATTGCTAATCACTCTTAAATTATGGAAGGAGATTTTTGTGTGTGATTCTTTGAGAGAAAAAACTTTATTTATTTGTTTTTTAATTTTTATATGTGCTTAGCTAGTTTTGATAAGTATGCAACTAATGGCTAGAGGTTGGTATTTGGGACATTTCTCTAAGTTTCCCAGAGAAATTTTCATAAAACACCATCTTTTAGTAGTAATTAGCCATCTATAGATACCATTTGCTATATTACGGATTATAGATATATTTTCTGTGGTTATAAGATGTATTCGATGTATTTAAGCTATTGTATTCATGAATACAGTAGCAAAAATAGGCGTGAACCAAAGAAGTCCAGCTAATCAGTTGTTGTATTCGAGTGTATTCGAGTGTATTCATGGAGTGAAACATGGGATTACAGCTGGAAAGATTATTGTATTCGTCTGTATTCGACTTTATTCACAGCGTGAAAATAGAGGATACATTGTTTTTAAAACAGAAGTGAATCAATTAACATAATAGACTCCTAATATAACTTAACAAACTCAATTATAACACACAAATTTTGTATTTTCAGTTATAAAAAAGATTCTCAACCGAAAAATACCCCAAAAACATAGCAATCTTCAGATAAATTATACAATACATCTGAATACATAAATTATATTAATTAAAAAAAACTTATGAATACATTCATGGCATATAGCGAGATAGTGAATACAATGAAATACATAGAATACATCGGGATACATTGAAAATAATGAAAAAAAGATAATGAATACAGTGAAATACACGAAAATACAGCAAGATAAATTGAAATATATTAACAGAAAATTCAAGTTGCTCAGCCCCAAACTCCATTTTTTCACATTAATTTCTTCCTCCATGGTAGGGAGAATGTACGTTGTACGCATAGGCTTGGATTGAAGATCACCAATTTATCCCGACCAGTCTAATGCCTGTGAATTATATGACTCCATTTAATTTATGATTGAAAGAAGTCAATCGTAAATTGTCCAGCATCAAATAATTTTTAGTAGACCAACACCATGAGAACTGTGTTAAATCGTCCAGCAATCATCTAATATTCTACTCCAAAATGAAGAAAATTGATATTTCTACTCATTTGTACCCTAGCCTTAAGCCTTTCAATTCTAATTCAAGTTCAGACGTAGGGTTTTCCTTGCCTTGCCTCACTTCTGTATTCCCAAATCAACGCAGAAAGATATTGGCCTGAACATCTTCAGTTGAACAACTTCGTTTACTCCTGTTGGTTTTCGAATATTTTGTAAGGAATTTGGTTATTTTATGAATGGGAAAGAATCGTTGGCTAAACAGAGATGAGGAAGAAAATCGGAAATTCTAATGGGATGGGGGAAGAGAATGGGATGTATCTAGAGAGAGAAAAAAAATATTGTAACTGATTAGCGTCTTTAGTGGCTTAGGGCTAGGAGTTAATCAAAATTAAATACTTTGCTTTAAACCTTAAAAGGTATCTATAAAATATAATTTATTTAAATGATATTTATTTAAAATAAATAAGATATTAACCTTTGCTATAGGAGGTAAAAATTCCATAAATTATTTGGAAGAAAAAACATGATTTAATAGGCTACTCGATCGGGCTAGAAATGGGTCTTAAGTGGATTGGAGTGAAGGTCCCTAGTAAGGGATCTTTACTAATGTCTAATTTTTCTTGGGTTGAATGGGCCCAGTACCAGTTACACAATGACACAAATTGCACGACTAACCGCTAAACTCTAAAATGATCCTCATACAATTTTTCTAGGTACATTGGAGAAGTGATGGTAGACAAATATATTATTTTTAAACGGAATTACTTTCTTATCACCATAAACTTAATAATATAGAAACTCACCTATAAAACTATGGCTTAAGTAAATGTCATTGTAGCTACAGAGATTAATGGTCTAACACTTTAACGAAATAAGATTGCATACGACGAAGAATGGAGGAATTAATTATGCGGAACTAATAAAAAAACGGTTCAATTAGTAACAGAGTAGCAATTAAGGTTGTTGGGCATGATTAATCTGGTGCACATTAGTTTCGGGCAATTACATTTATACGCTTTGCTTTAGCTTAGCCTATAAATACAATGTCTTATACTCATTTTTGGGTAATCAATACAAATACAATTGTTCTTCTCTCTATCTACTCCTTCTTATGTGTTCTTTTCTTAGAAATTGTCTACCCTCAAAAATAAATAACAGTTGAATTTAGACACGGTTTTAAGGATAAGTGGATCAATTCTATACAAATGATTCTATGACGTTAGATTAAGCAAATAAAAGACGCAATAAATGGCCAAACCAATGATAAGAGTGAGTTCGGGCTCGGTTAATGGCTTAACAGGAAACCTACCTTCGGTTTCAAGCTTGCACTTATGAAGAACTTTATGAACAAAAATAAGAACTTTGAATAACCTTTAGAAACAAAAAGAACAGAAGTATCTTGCCTTGGTATGCGTGTTACAATGTGTCTAATGAATAATTAAATTTCCCTTTACATAGTAGGGGAGTTTTACCCTAGGTACAATCCTAAGGTAAAATTCTTCATTTTCGCTAATCACTTATTTTCTGCCAATACGGGCCGAGATTCACGTCGTGATATACGATTGGACACGGACATTACGGCCTTTGTTAGTCGTGTGCGATTGTTTGGTAATGCTCTCCAAAGTCTTTGAACTCGAACTGGACCCGGAGGACGTGGTCCCGATGCCTCAGAGAGTAGACTTGCCGAAACGATGGGAAATGATAGATATTCTCCGATTCGTTCCTTCGCACATTACAATGAGGGAGCCTAAACGTCCCATCAGTCGCATCGTTCTGACTTCGGACACGTGTCGCTCATTGGATGGTTTCCCCCGGATGTGAAGCGCCAGTTGTCTCCCTACAAAAGCTTCCTCCCTTTGTTCTTTTTTTACTTTTTGCCTAAATTATTACCTTCGAGTTGTCCAGCCATCATCAAACCTTCATATCTTCATCCTTGTTCTTCAATTTTCATAGTGATTGCTAGATTATTACCCAGATTATCTCTAAATCTTCATACTCTGTTCTTCAACTTCAAAACCTATTTTTTTTAGAACTTCACATTCTTTCTTCAAGTTTTTAAACCTCTCCCAGATAACAACGGCCAAAACATCCAAATCGGTTCCTCAACAAGTTGCCTCTTCATCTTCTCAACCGGCCACTGGTACTAAGGTAGTTTCCCTTGAAGTAGTTGCCCTCCAAATAGCTTCTCCCGAGGTGGCTGCTAACGAACTGGCCATCAAGCCTCCCTTGAAAGCATTCATTCTCGGGGGCTTCTCAATTAAAGCAACTTTAAAGTTGAGAAACCCTCACACAAACAAGACCGGGGTAAAGATGTATCAAGGTACATATGCTCTGTGGCTGAAGACATTCTTCCTATATTTCGAAAGGACTGCAATATGGAAGGTAAGGACGTAGTAGTCCCCAGGACCGAGGACACCATTACTACCCATGTGGAGGGGTACTTAAGTGTTTATACTTACCCCTTCACACTAGTCCTGGTGAACCCGACCGTTTGGGATTTTTGCAAGAGGTACGAGGTGTGCCTCAAGCAAATCCATCCATCACTATGGAGGATTGTGATCCTCCTCCGCTACTTCGTGAACAAGACCAAGTCTCGTAGGTTCATGATCGACCACCTACTTCGATTATACAGTCCCAAAATATTCCGAGGGGGTCGAAAGGTACCGTTTGAGATCCTCCAAATCTTGTTGGCACTTCAGGGTCCACGAAAAGTTATTCTTCTTCTTCAATAATGAGATGAACCGATGGCTCTTATCGGAGGACCTCGATATGAACCGGCCAGGGCAGCGATGCACGGTTAGCCTCTGAACGGCCTTGACATTGTCCACCACGGTGATATCTTATATATCTTTGATTTTTTCGGGATTGATCTCGATCCCCCGGTTGCACACCATGAATCCAAGGAACTTTCCATATCCGATCCAGAATGTGTATTTCTCTGGGTTGAGCTTCATATTGCATTACTTCAGTATATTAAAGGTTTCCTGTAAATGTTTCAAATGGTTCTTTACTCATAAGAACTTAACTAACATGTCATCTATGTAAACTTCCATTGATTTTCCTATTTGTTCTTTGAATGTCCGGTTTACTAGGCATTGATAAGTGGCACCGGTATTTTTTAGTCTGAACAACATTATGTTATAGCAATAGGTGTCGAATTTAGTGATAAAAGAAGTTTTTTCTTGATTGCCTGGGTCCATCCGGATTTAGTTGTAGCCGGAATAGGCATTGAGAAAGCTGAGTATCGTGCCCGGCTGTTGCATCAATCATGCGATCGATGTTAGGCAAAGGAAAACAATCCTTGGGGCATGCCGTGTTCAAGTCTTTGTAATCTAGACACATTCTTAATTTATTTCCCTTTTTAGGCTCTACTACAACGTTAGCCAACCAATCCGGGTACTTAACTTCCCGAATGGAACCTATTGTAAGGAGTATAGATACCTCGTCTTTGATTATGCATGCTTGACCTCAGATTGAGGGCTCCTCTTCTATTTAATCGGGTCAAACTTTGAATTCAAGCTCAGCTTATGAGTGGTTATTTCAAGCAAGATCCCTGTCATATCTGGATAGGACCAAGCAAAACAATCTACGTTAGCTATAAGGAAATTAATGAGATTCTCCTAAGCTCGGGAGTTAACCCAGTGCCCACGTATACCTTCCGACCGGTAGGTGTTCGATCAGTATGACTTGCTCCAGCTCTTCAACTATTGATTTGGTGGCATCGGAATGGTCACGGGTGATGAACGACCTAGGAAATCCGTAATCATCATCGTCGCCCGCTTCTTGCTTCTTCATTTTGGTCGGGGCTGGTATCGGTGATTGTTATTTAGCTTCTTCCTTCCTAACTAGCTCCGGGTTCTTTCATGTCGATAGTGCAGACATCAGGATCACCTCATCAACCGCGAACATTTCTTTTACGGTCGATTACTCTCCATAAACATTCTTGATCCCTCCTGGTGTGGGGAACTTCTATGCCTGGTGTAATGTCGAGGGTATTGCCCTTATGTTGTGAATCTATGGCCTTCTAGATAGGGCATTATATCTCATATCCCCTTCAACCACGTAGAACTTCGTTTCCTAAATTGTTCTGATGGTTTTCACCGGCGGGATTATCTCCCCTTTAGTAGTTTCGCATGCCATGTTGAACCCGTTTAAAACCCGAACTGCAGGAACTATTTGGTCTTGGAGACCCAAGTGCTCTACGACCCTCGATTTGATGATATTGGCTGAGCTACCTAGATCAATTAACACACGCTTAACTCAAGATTTATTTATGAGTACAGATATTACTAGTGCATCATTATGCGGTTGCAGGATGCCTTCAGCATCCTCATCATTGAAAGTGATAGTCCCCTTCTGCTTGTAATCTCAGGTTCGTTTTTCCCTTGTAATGGATACCTTAGTGCACTTTAGCAATTACCCATGGGGGGTGTCTACTCCACCAATTATCATGTTGATGACATGGTAAGGTTCTTCCTGCTCGGTGCGTTTGTTGGAGTCCCTAGTCCTGAATTGGTTTTTGGCTCGATCGCTCAGGAATTGTTGGAGATGCCCGTTGTTGAATAACCGGACCACTTCTTCTCTTTGTTGCCGGCAGTCTTCGGTCCTATGGCCGTGAGTACTATGATAGTTACACATTATGTTGGGGTCTCTTTGGGCAGGACCGGGATACAATAGCCGAGGCCACTTGGTATCTTTGATGCGTCCGATGGCAGATACGATACCGGTAACATCGACACTAAAGTTGTATTCTGATAGTCTCGGTACCTCCCTGGCTCCGAGTGGCCTGTCGGAACCATTTTTACTCATGAGTCCCTGGCTATTGTGGCCTTAATCTCTCCTTTTTCCTCGCAGGGTTACGTCCGGATCCGCTACCCCTTAGATCTCCGCTATACGGTTGGTACAGATCTCTGTTTGATCTTGGTTCATGATCGACGACTCTTTTAGACTTGTCATTAGCTTTGATGGGATACACTGACCCGGAGGGGGCCCCGAGCTGATCATCCTCGACTCTGATTTTGATTGGTACCTATTATGGACGTCGGCCCAAATCACCACCGAGGACTTTATCAAATTATCCTTCAGCTGCTTTGAGGCCAAGGAGCTTTGGGGATTGAGTCCTTGAGTGAATGCTTGAATGGCCCAATCGTCCGCAACAGGAGGCAGGTCCATTCATTCAATTTGAAACCTCGACACAAATTACCTCACCATTTTGTTATCTCTCTATTTCACTTTGAAAAGGTCCAATTTTCTGGTGTCGACCTTGATGGCCCCGACGTGAGCTCTTACGAAGACATTTGCAACCACAGTAAACGAATCAATAGAATTAGGGGTAAGTTGTGATACCATATCATTTCTCATTTCAACAGGGTGTCTTCGAAATTTTTCAGCAAGACTGACTCAATTTCGTCATCTTCTAAGTCGTTTCCCTTGATGGCATATGTGTAGGAGGTCACGTGTTCATTTGTATCCGTGGTCCCGTTATACTTTTGAATTTTGGGCATGCGGAACTTCTTTGGGATTCGCTTTGGTGCCTCGCTCAGAGGGAAAGGCTTTTGGATAAATTTCCTGGAATCCAGGCCTTTTAATATCGGGGGTGCTCCTAGGATTTGATCAACCCTGGAGTTATAAGTCTCCATTTTGTTGTTGTTGGATTGGGTTTTCTTTTCCCCTAATTTCACCCGCTTTGTCAGTTTCTCAAGCATTTTTATTATTCTGGGGTTGGTCCCGAGTTCAATTTCACCCGGCCTTTCCGTGGTTTGATCATTTCTTCAGGTGATTTTCCGAAATGGTTCGGGCTCAGCTTTGTTGGGGGCACGTCTTTGGTTATGCAGCTGGGCTATCGCCACCTATTGAGCTTGTAATATTTCGAAGTTCACCCGTAAATTGATCCCATCGCCTTCGCCATCATGCGTACCCTGGGCTATTAGTCGGGCTCCTCTGTGAATGCTATTCTCCGGATCGGTAGGCAAGTTTACGTCAATAGCCACATATGAGTTGGCATCGATTGGGTCCATGGCTGGAACTCCATTGGGCATGAACAGGAGGCACCTCGTTGTTGGGCACTATTATATTGTTCTCGCCATGGTAGCCAGACTCAGCATCAACGTTCAAGTGGGTAGATTGAGAGTTTGACATTTCTAAACTGACCTAAAATTAATATCTCAAAGAACAATCGTAAAACATGGTGCGTTATGGAAATTTGTATCAAATTACCACTATTATCCTTAGCCCCACGGTGGGCAACAAACTGTTTACCCTAAAAAATGGATAACAATTAAATTTATACGCGGTTTTAAGGATATGTGGTTTGATTCAATATAAGTGCTTCTATGACGTTAGATTAAGCAAATAAAAGACGTAATAATTGGCCAAACCAATGATAAGAGTGAGTCTGAGCTCGGTTAATGACTTAACAGGGAACCTGCCTTTGGCTCCGAGCTTGCACTTATGAAGAACTTTATGAATAAAACAAGAACTTTGAATAACCTTTAAAATTAGAAAGAACAGAAGTATATTTTCTTGGTATGAGTTTTACAAAGTGTATAGTGAATAATAAGCTTCCCCTTTATATAGTAGGAGAGTTTTACCCTATGTACAATTCTACGAAAGGTAAAAATTTTCCTTTTCGCTAATCACTTATTTTCTGCCGATACGGGCCGAGATTCACACCATGATATCCGGTTGGACACGGACATTACGGCCCTTTGTTAGTCGTTGCGGTTATTTGGTAATGCTCTCCGAAGTCTTGGGACTCAAACCAGACCCGAAGGACGTGGCTCTGATGCCTCCGATGGCAGGTGTTTGGCTCGAGTCCCGATACAAGGGGTTCCTCGCTCTTATTCCGATTCCTTACGGTCACGTCCCTACTCCATTTGTCTCACCGAAAAACGGGGTGTTCGGCGGGCTCGATTTTACCCATATACAGAAATCTAACTGATTTACTTTGGCGCTCTCTCTCGAATTAATTTATTGAAATTCCTGTGATTGTTCATATCATTTTGGTATCAGAAAGTAGAGAGCATTGTCGTTGAAGAAACTTTTGGCGACAACGAAAAATTATAGTGAACTTATAAGTTATATATATTTTTCATGTTTAGCATGTTTCGATTATTATATCCGTGTTCGCTTAGATAAAGTTATAAGAATCGTCTCTTTAAATGCTTTACTGAAGCACAATTTGTATAAGTTTTGTTAAGTCTAATAACACGTGAACAAAATTGGAAATGGAAATAATCCAGGGACTAAAACTGCTATTTTTTTCTTGAATAATTTATCCGGGGACCCCTAAAGATGTCAAAATATTCCCAACTCCTTTTGAAATGGCAACTAGTGTGGTGCATATTTCTGGAAGTTGCCTCGTTTGTTTGTATTTAATGGAGGTCTGAATCTTAATCATTCAGATCTCAGACATTAAGTGCGTTTGTTTTTCAAGTCTGAATCTTAATTATTCAGATCTTAATCATTAAGTGTGTTTGTTTTTACTTCACAATCATTTAATGGGTCTGAATAGGTCTGTATGATTAAGATCTATAACAAAGACTTAATTTCATTATGATGCTATCACATACTCATTATTAATTACCGCCACTGTTTACTATTATCAACTATCACCATGCCACCGTCGCCACCACCACCACCACCACCACTATGCCACCATCATCCTCAATCATAGCCGCTACCATTATCGATCATCACCACCCACTATCCCCACCACTCCGACCATCATCATTCTCACCCACAATCAACAGTCATCCATCTCAACTACCACAACTGACCACCCCATCAACATCAACAATCACAGCCGGCACTGTCTATCATGATAATCTACCACCACCATCTTCCTCAGTCACAACTATTACCACTACCCGGCATTATTACCTATCACCATCCACCATCAACGTCCTCAATCATAATCGCCACCACTACTAATCACTACTAGCTGCTAACATGAACCACCATCATCAACCAAAACTATCACCAACCACCGCCTTTAGTTAGCATTCACCCGTTAGCCATCACCACCAACAACTATCATATTTTAAAAATTATATATTTTATTGATAGAATATTAGATTAGTTGTTATTTCATTTAAATTTTGTGTTTATTAATTTTCAAATAAAGATAAATTTTATACATTTAGATGTTAAAAATCAAACAGTCTTAATTATTTCTATTCAAATTTTAATACACATCTTAATATATTCAGATGTATATCCAGATTCAAATATCTTAATCTCAATACACATCTTAATATTCAAATATGTTCAAACGTCTTAATCTTAAAAAACAAATAGGCCTAAGCATCTTTCATATTTCATTTTCATAAAATGGAATCCGAGCTGGCTTATATTATGCCAACTCACCAATTCCACTCGAAGGGGAATTATTTATAACTTTCTTGTCACTTGATGTTTGTCGGGAATATAGAACTTAAATGGGACCCAGAAAATGACAAAAAGATTTTATTTGTGACAAACAATGAGAGGATGTAGTAGGTGAAATGAAAGCAGGGAAACCCCCCGTCCCCCACCATAACTAAAACATTTGTTCTTGGAACTATTCGGTGGATCTCTTGCTTAATTTTAATTGATTCTTCTCTATATAAAATATCTTTTAACATTTTGCAATTACAATTATTTGAAGTTGAAAGGCGTTTGTGAATTGATAAGAATATTGAGTATTAGAATAACCAATTAGATTTTCAGTTAATTTATTTTATTTATCAAATTTGTAGCATTCAATTTCGTAAAACCATGTTACATAAATCTAATAGTTTGATTTAAAAGAAGAAGAAAAAGATGTCGATGGTTGGTCAATTGATATTTTTATGTGACAAACAAAAAGACAGTTGTTTTTTGGTGCGAATAATCATGTCTTGCAGATTTTGTTTTCGGTTCAAGAAAATCTTTTTAACGGTAAAAAATGTACACCGAAAGGCGCCGTAATTTTAATAATTTTTTTATACAGATTAAATAATTCTCTGTTATAGAACTCCCATCTTTGTTCCTCCAAAACTAAGAATATAGACAAAAGGGTAGAAAGAATTTCGTTTTGCTTTGCCCCAAAGAGATGCAATTTTTTTCATATTTATAAACAGATTGGGATATAGATAGAGCGAATAGGTGTAGGTTTTGGATTACAGCAACAACATCAACATACCCAATATTATCCCATACTATGGAATCTGGGGAAGGTAGTGTGTACGCAAACCTTACACATATCTTGTAAAGATAAAGAGATTATTTCCAATAGACCCTTGGCTCAGGAAAGTATAAGCACCACATTAATGAAAATATAGACAAGAAGGGACAATATCAAAAAGCCATATAAAAGCGAAATAAAAACAACAAGATAGTAAGGTGATCAACAACGAAAGAAAACAACGGTTAGTTATAAAACCTACTACCAACAAAAAGTGAGATTGTGTGACAATACTATTGTTATGAATATCCTAGACTACCTACTCTACTACCCTAATCCTCGACCTGCATACCTTCCTATCGAGCGTCATGTCCTCGGTCAGCTGAAGTTGCGTCATATCTTGTCTGATCACCTCTCCCCACATCTTCTTTGGCCTACCTCTACCTCTCTGTAGGCCCTCCAATGTCTACATCTCACACCTCCTCACGGGGCGTATGTGCTCCTCCTCACATGACCATACAACCTAAGTTGCGCTTAACGCATCTTGCCCTGAATAGGGGCCACACCCACCTTGTCGCGAATAACTTCATTTCTGATCCTATCTAACCTGGTGTGTCCACACATCCATCTCAACATCCTCATCTCTGCTACCTTCATCTTCTATACATGAGCGAACTTGACTGGCCAACACTCAGTCCCATACAACATTGTTAGTCTGACCACCACTCTGTAAAACTTACCTTTAAGTTTCGGTGGCACACTCTTGTTACACAAAACACCGGAAGCGAGTCTCTATTTCATCCATCCCGCCCATACGATGCGTGACATCTTCATCAATCTCCCAATCCCCTTGAATAATAGACCCAAGGTACTTAAAACTTACTCTCCTAGGGATGACCTGCGAGTCCAGCCTCACCTCCCCTTCCCCTCCTTGAGTCTCGCCACTGAACTTACATTCAAAGTATTCTATCTTGGGTCTGCTCAACTTGAAACCTTTAGACTCCAGGGTCTGCTTGCATACCTCTAATTGCGCGTTTCCACCATCTCGCATCTCGTCGATCAATATACTATCATCTGCAAATAGCATACTGATAATGCCAAACTATGCCTTATAAAAAGACACGTGGACGTTGCAAATATAATCTGAGTAATTCTGCTTAGAGTCGAACCACAGGGAATTAACCTATCAATTACTTTTGTCGGACTTACTAAATTCACAGAATCAATTTCCCCAAACTTTGTGATTAACAAGTGATGGTATTTCTAACAGTTAAAAACTGAAAATAATTAACAGCTGAAAATTACCTATGCTTGATGTGTAAACAATTGGAATAAGGTCTAAGGTAATAGTTTCCCCCGTTGTTGATTTCCTTGGTTATATATATCTTATGACTGTCTTAGTTGTCTCTATCAATCATGAACTCTCTAGCTATCATAAATCTTTCTCAAGCAATTATGATAATTTACTAGACGCACTCTCTCAAGCTATGCTAGCTAGATTCGCATTACAATTCACTTAAATTGCACCCGATGTATCGTTATCTCTAATCCAGCCTCTAAACCCTCGGTTATGACTCTCGTCTATACTCCGGGAGTGATGTTGTTCAAATAACTACCTAAATATGCCCTCTCTCTCAAGCAGACACATACTAAATAGGGACGAATAATTGAGGGCCCTTTCAATTAACCATAATCAAAACGTAGATGAACAAATAAAGATCAACAACCAATTCAAAACTATATTAATATAACAACCAAGTCATCCCCAATGGGTTTTACCAAAACCTAAATTAAAATATTTATCTACTCATAACAACGATAAAAACTACAAAAGAATTCATAGTCATTGATAGAAGAATAAAGTAGGGAGATAAAAATCGTTTTCCAAGTCGCCTCCGTGCCTCTCTTGCTTCTTCTCAAAAACTCGAACTCCATTCTCTATTGGACTTGTAAAATTTTTTTTAGTTTGTGTGGATTTGCTTGGACTTCCGAAATTGCCCTTTTTAAAATATTGTTTCTGCATCTGGACTAGCGCGGGCGCGCTAACGCCGCGCTAGTGGGGTTTAATTTTGTTTTGGACTGCTGAACTAGCGTGGGCGCGCTAAGGCCGTGCTAGTGGGGTTTCCCACTGCCAAACGAGCTTCGTCCCTTTTTTTTCGTCCATTAACTCCATTTTTTTGCCCGAATCACCATCATAAGTCCTTATTTGATTATTTCACTCTTTTGAAACATAAAAATCACTATTAGAGCCAATTTTTGCATTATTTACACACTTACAACAGTAAAGCATCCTTAAGTTAGAGCCTGGACGTAGGCGAAACTATACAATTTAGCCTATTATCAACACCCCACACTTAAATCATTGCTAGTTCTCGAGCAATCTACTACATCCTACAAGGTTTTTTTTCTAAGCTTTTCCCTTAACGACTCACACCATGAACATTTTACAAAATTTGCAACTAGTAATGAGCAACTTTACCTCAAGAATGAGATCTTTTGTACCATGCAACATTCGCACTTACTCAAACTACTTTATACGAGAGTCAAGACTTACCTTTCCGTTATGAACCATATGCCCTCACATAACACAAGAGAGTAGTTCCACATACAATGATATTTAGGACAATTAGGAACTAAGATAGAAAAAATTCGCTCACTCTCAAAAAGAACATTCACGTGCCTCAAAGATGCACCATAGGCGTGCCCGTGGTGTAGTACCCTACTAATCGAGCCCCACTCAGTCTAAGATTAATACGACTTTATTTGGTTGTAATGTAGGCTAAAGGATGGGTAGGATATATTTGGATATAGTGACTAACCTCCCTAAGCACTTTTAATACAATTACATTAAACTTCAAGATCATCATTTTGTCAGCCAACACTCCACCACATTTATTTAAACATCCCCATACATTAGGTGCAATTTGTACAAGCTAACACTTATCAATCACTATATAATATATTTTTTTCGTGGTGCTTCTCTTTTTATGCTTCAACATTTTGCACCTTTTCTCTATTCCCATGGTTCCACTTCAAAAACCAAACTACCACCCCATACTTTTGCTTTTGCATATTTTCAATACCATTCCAGTGCTTAGTGAGAGGAACAAATGGTTCAAACAGCAGGCTATTCAAACAATTGGGTAAGGTTCACAATGTGGTTACCAAAGAAACAGGCTTATAGGCTCAACGGGGTTAGCTAAGATGTAATGCATACAGGTGGGTTTACTTTATATGTCTGGCTCCACAAAGAAATGCCTATATCCTTTCTAAAACTGAATGAAGCTACTATTTCGTTTCGCAAACATGCAAGGCAAGTTCTAGGCATCAAATGTAAAGCATGGAATACAGTAACACTCACACACACACATGGCACATGACTCACTCCGGATTAGTTTATCAAGACATCCTCTTTTGAGTGTTCAATTTAGATACAAACATACAACTTTTAAGGCACTTAAACAAGATTCAACCCTTGAAGCTAAGCGTTACACTCTAGTATCTATCGTGTTCAGGTGTAGAAACGCTAAGGGTTTTTCCTTCGATTTTTAGCTCGTAGCCCATTAATCCTAACCTAAAACAAAAACAAAAACTACCTATACCCGGTTCAAGATAAACCCTTGGAAAAGAACCGTGGCCCAAAGAAAAACCAAGGAGGGAGTTGTTACACTACCTAAAAATAAAATAAAAAATCTTTTTGTATTTTCTCTAGACTAACTTCCCTCAAGAAAATTGTCTAAAGGATCTGTCATCAGGAAGAGTCTCTATATTCTATTTTTTTTCTTTTCGACTTAGTCCCTCAAGAACCCCGTCGAAAGAGATCCGTCATCGGGACAAGTCACTTACTATTTTCACTTACCTAATGACTATTGTTCTAACACCAACATAATCAAAGCAAGACAAAACAACTAAAGAAAACAGTTAATTGTTACAATTACAAGCATACAATGAAGTATCCCTATCCCCACCCCACACTTAAATTGAGGACATGTCCTCATGGCCAAGTAAATAAAAAGAAGGGAAAGGGAACTTTCCTGACTGCTCAATCCTGGTCGGAGACAGAGCCGGCGTTGACATTGCACGTCCCACCCAATGCACGGAGCCAACCCATGATGTGTTTTTCTAATTTCTTCTGCTGGGTGGACATGTCATCAACACGAGTCCCCAAGTCAGTCAGTCACAGAGGTTCGTATTTCAGCTATCTCAGCTCCATGCGGTCTAACTGTTGTCCCCGACTAGCCCTAGATGGGCCTGCAGCATCATCAGCATGTGGTTGAGCTGGCTGCTCATCACCTACAATCTCCTCAGCATCAGCTACCTGTTGTTGTTCCTCCTTCTCCGCGTTATCACCATCATCAGAATCATGGCCAATCAATTCCTTGGTAGCTACCACTTCCTTTCATGTGGTCACCCTCTCAGCCGTGAAAGGATGTACCACAAGAACTCGTCCATCTAAAGTAAGGTTTCTTGGCACATTGGCTTGAAAGCACAACCGGGTGACAAGAGACGGGTAGTATAACCCATAGCGTTGAACCCGAACCTGCTGGAACATTTCATCGTGCATGACTCTGGCCACGTCAAATGGAGCATTATTCATGAAGCACCAAATTAGGCACCCTCGAGGGATGTTTACCTCTGACAGGTTCTTGGAGGGTTGGAGTCTACTATTAATAAAGTACAACCAGCATTTGGCCTCAAACTTGAGGGCCGAGGAGTGGAATTTATTCCCATATTTGTACCACTGTAGAGTGGCTCCCGGTTGATAGATGGTGTCAGTGAATGTGGTCCATGAAGTATGTTTTCCACTGTATGATTGGTATGCATCCACGTACCCCTGAGCTGGTAGAGAAAGCCTGTATAGAGTCCGAATAGTCTCCAAAGAAGCACTGACTGGTCTCTTGCGCACTGTGACCGTGTAATCCTCATGTTCTTGGAGATTTACATAGAATTCCCTAACAAGCATGACATTAGCCGTGATTGGCGCCTCAAAAAATATGTCCAGGTGCCTTCGCCTCAACTCGAATGTTATATTTGGGCAGGTAGTCCCTAGTGCATTGGGATCCATGGCCTGTTCCGGCACAATTGTTTTGGCCTCTCTTTTGTTAAACATGTCATGTGCCTTGGCGTACACGAACTTTTGACTATTGAAGGGCCTTGTATCAACCAACTTTTGAGGCATTCCCTCAGTGTTGGCTGTAGCCGGGCGGCTGGAGGAGGAACCTGTTGCTTGGTGTTTGCGAGGATCCATGGTACCTGCAATTAGTCCAATGTCAGTTCTATTCAATCGGGTGACCAAAACATGGTTACTCAGACTTCACCACGGAATGGTCACAACACTTCCTCCAAAGAGGCATTTTAAAAAACACATTGTGGCCAATGGTTAATTTTAAGCTCCAACCATCCCTTCAACACAAGGAATACTACCGCAATAACCCAATCAACACACCACACATCCACAATTTGTATGTTTTCAATTTTCATCCCAACCTCACTACTAACATATGTTTCTACCTAGAATAAGACTACATTCTACTATACAAAGTAAAAAGAAACTAAAAAAACGAAATTTAAAAAAACTACAAAAAAGAAAAATTACAGAGAGGAACACATACCAGTAGAGGGAATGAGCAAAAGGGTAGAGATTGAGAAAGAGAAGGAAGGTGATGTTGTGTATGGTTGGGTATGGAGGAGGAAGAATGGAGGGATGGATGAAGAAGAAGAAGAAGAAGAAGAAGAAGAAGAAGAAGAAGAAAGGGGTTAGGGCTTGGGGGAACTTGTGTGAGAGGAAGATATTGGGGAAATTGAGGGGGGGTGGTTATAAGTTAAAGGGGTTAAAGTAATAAAAGAGAAAATAAAATAAAAAATATGCGAAACTTACCTGGACTAGCACGGGCTGCGCGTTGGCTTAGCGCGGCCGCGCTAGTTCACTAACACGAGTCAGTGTGAAACCCAACTAGCGCGGGCTGCGCGCTGGGTTAGCGCGGCCACTCTAGTTGGTTAAAGCTGAGGCAGAAAGAAACCCAACTAGCGCGGGCTGCGCGCTGGCTTAGCGCAGCTGTGCTAGTTGGTTAAATCTTAGGCGTTAGTTTTTTTTTGTTTTAATACATGAGGTTAAATACTACACTTAACAACACATTCGTGGGTTGCCTCCCACGCAGTGCTTGATTTAACTTCGTGGCATAATGCAAGTGTTTGATCATCACTCCTAATTCGTGTATCGGGGTTCTTTCAAATTGATCACCACAGTATCCCTTTTTTCTTCAGCTATTCCAAGGTAATGTTTTAACCTTTGCCCATTTACGGTGAACTTGTTTGTCCCATCTTCTGATTCGATCTCTACAGCTCCACTTGCGAACATTTGCACCACTCTGAATGGTCCTGACCATCGGGACTTTAACTTACCCGAAAACAATCTCAACCTTGAATTATATAATAATACATTGTCATCGGGTTTGAAATTTCTGTCCACAATGTGCTTGTCATGCAGCTTCTTCATTCTTTCCTTGTAGAACCTCATGCTTTCAAAGGCTTGATATCTAAATTCTTCCAGCTCATGCAACTCTGTCAGTTGATTTTGTCCATCTGCATCGGGATCCATGTTCAATTGCTTTAGTGCCCACCAAGCTCGATGTTTTAGCTCCATAGGCAGATAACAGGCCTTCCAAAATACCAACTTGTACGGTGACATACCTATTAGTGTTTTGAATGCAGTTCTATAGGCCCAGAGTGCATCGTCAAGCTTTTTTGCCCAATCAGTTCTTGTGGCGTTCACAGTCTTGGTTAGCACACTTTTTATCTCTCTGTTGGACACTTCAACCTGCTTACTAGTTTGCGGATGATAAGGGATAGCCACCTTGTGGCGTACATCATACTTTGCAAGCAATTTTTCGAAGGTCTATTACAGAAGTGAGTGCCTCCATCACTGATGATCGCTCTTGGTGTCCCAAATCGGGTGAATATGTTCTTTTTCAAAAATCCTACCACCACTCTTGCATCATCAGTGGGCAACGCTGCAGCTTCTACCCATTTAGACACGTAATCCACAGCAACAAGTATGTACTTATTGCCAAATGAGCTGACGAAGGGACCCATGAAGTCAATCCCCCAAACATCAAACACCTCTACCTCTTGAATCGGGTTCATGGGCATCTCATGGCGACGGGAAATGTTCCTGGTTCGCTGACATTCATCACAGCCCTTCACCCATAGGTGTGCATCTCTAAACACTGTTGGCCAAAAAAATCCGGCCTCTAGCACTTTCGCAGCTGTCCTGACCCTTCCAAAATGTCCTCCATATGTTGATGCGTGACAAGCCTACAAAACAGAAGATTGTTCTATCACGGGGACACACCTCCGGATCATATTACCAACACATATTCTAAACAAATAAGGCTCATCCCAATAATATATGCGGCAATCACGATAAATTTTTTTCTTTTGGACAGATGAAAGGTCATAGGGAACTATACCGCAGGCCAGGTAATTTTCATAGTCAGCATACTATGGCGCTTCCTCAAGACTAGCTGCGAGCAGCTGCTTGTCTGGAAAGGTTTCCAAAATCTCTTCGACATCGACTGATTTTTCAGCTCCCTCAACTCGTGATAGATGATCAGCGACTTGATTTTCTGTGCCCCTACGTTCACGAATTTCTAGGTCAAATTCTTGCAACAGCAACACCCAACGAATCAGGCACGGCTTAGACTCCTTCTTCTCAATCAAGTACTTGAGAGCTACATGGTCAGTGTATAGAATTACCTTGGAGCCAATCAGATATGATCTGAACTTGTCAAAAGCAAATAGCACCGCCAACATCTCCTTCTCCGTCACAGTGTTATTGAGTTGTGCACCACTTAGCATTCTGCTTGCATAGTAAATTGGGTGCATCAGCTTATCCTTTCACTGCCCCAAGACTGCTCTTATGGCATAGTCACTTGCGTCACACATGAGCTCAAATGGTTGCTCCCAGTTGGGTGCAACAATGATGGGTACAGTCACTAACCTCTTCTTCAGTTCCTCAAATGCCAACCTGCAATCATTAGAAAACACAAAGGGCTTATCCTTTTCAAGGAGTTTGCATAATGGGTTAGCAATTTTGGAAAAATCTTTAATGAATCGTCGGTAGAACCCGGCGTGTCCAAGGAAACTTCTCACCGCCTTGACTGAAGTGGGCGGTGGTAGCTTTTCAATCACTTCAACCTTAGCATGGTCGACCTCAATTCTTTTACTAGACACTCGATGCCCTAAGACTATCCCTTCCTGTACCATAAAATGGCACTTCTCCCAGTTTAGTACTAAATTTGTCTCCACACATCTTTTAAGCACTCTTCTTAAGTTATGAAGACAGTCTTCGAATGAATCTCCCACCACGGAGAAATCATCCATAAAGACCTCTATAATATCCTCCACCATGTCTATGAAAATGGCTAGCATGCACCATTGAAATGTCGCTGGTGCATTGCAAATCCCAAAAGGCATTCTCCGAAAGGTGAAGATGCCATACGGACAAGTGAAGGATGTTTTCTCTCTATCTTCGGGGGCTATTGATATCTGATTGTACCCCAAATATCCATCCAAGAAACAGAAGTGCGATCGTCCAGCCAGCCTTTCCAACATTTCGTCAATGAAAGGCAAGGGGAAGTGGTCCTTCCGGGTGGTTGTGTTCAATTTTCGGTAGTCCATGCAAATCCGCCATCCCGTGATTGTACAAGTTGAGATCAACTCATTGTTCTCATTATGCACAACATTCATTCCCCCCTTTTCCGCACACATTGGACAGGGCTGACCCAATTGCTATCAGAGATAGGGAAGATGATTCCCGCATCTAACCATTTGATCACTTCCTTCTTTACTACCTCTTTCATGTTCGGGTTAAGCCTTTGTTGATATTCTCTGGAAGGTTTGTACCCTTCTTCCAAGAGAATCTTATGAATACAAAAGGCTGGGCTGATACACTTTATGTCTACCATGCTCCAGCCAATGGCAGTCTTACTTTCCTGCAGTACCTGTAAGAGCTGTTCTACCTGCACATCTAGCAAACCGGATGATATAATAATAGGCAAAGTAGAATCAGGGCCTAAGAAAACATACCTGAGGTGATCTGGGAATGGCTTCATCTCCAGCTTGGGTGGTTCCTCTATTGATGGCTTTGCTGGAGGTGTAGCCTTTTTTCTAACTCAAGGGACTCGAACTGAGGTTCCCTTGTCTAGAATCCTTGGCCTTCAAGTGCCATGACCCATTCAGCTAACCCTTCACCATCCATCTCTTCTAAATTTGTTAGACATGCCTTTAATGGATCTTTAACAGTCAGGGTCACATCATCTTCTTGCAGGATCACATCTACTGCCTCCACTAGAGAGCAATTAGCATATTTACTGGGTCTCCTCATAAATTGCTGAACATTGAATATGACTTCTTCATCGTTCAGTCTCATTTTTAATTCCCCAGTCTCACAATCGATCAATGCTCTTCCAGTGGCCAAAAATGGTCTACCCAAAATGAGAGGTATCTCCTCATGTACCTGACAATCCAGAATAACAAAGTCTGCAGGGAACACGAACTTTCCCACTTGCACCAACACATCATCAAGAATACCAGTTGGCCTTTTCACCGTGCGGTCAACCAGCTGTAGCAGCATCGAAGTCGGTCTAGCTCTGCTAATGCCTAGTTTGGTGTACACAGCCAGCGACATCAGATTTATGATGGCTCCCAAATCACATAATGCCTTTGCAAAGGCATAACTCCCAATTGTGCATGGAATAGTGAAGCTACCTGGATCAGACATCTTTTGAGGCATCGGTCTTGTTACTACTGCACTGCAGGTCTGTGTTAGAGTTACTGTGGAAAAGTCCTGAAAATCAAGCTTTCATGACATTAGGTCCTTCATTATCTTGGCATAACCGGCATCTCCCTCAAGGCATCCATCAAAGGAATATTCAACTAAATTTGATGCAGCATCTCCATGAATTTCTTGTATTAAACTTCCTTCTTTTGTTTTACCAGTCTCTGAGGGAAGGGTGCAGGTATCACCCTTTGTGCACTGCTTGATGGCTTCTCTCTATTGGAGCTTTCTTGCACAAGAGGTGCCACCTATTCTGCAGCTTGCTCATTCACCTTATCCTTACCTTTTTCATCATGACTCTATTCAACCACCACTTCAGTAAGTTCTGTTGTTTCATTTACCTCTAACGGAACTGGAGTGGCTGGCGTACTCTCCTTGCTGGTTTGTATAATTTCCTGCTCTCTGTCTAAGTCTCTCCCATTCCGGAGACTCACTGCCATCACCTGATTCGGGTTTTGCTCCTTGAGGTTTATGTTTGTGTCTGCAGGCAAGGTTCCCTGAGGGCGGTTGTTTAAAGCCATGGACAGCTGTCCCAGCTACGTTTCAATGTTCTTTATAGCTGAATCATACACTGCCAACTTTTTCTGCACTTTATTATTTTTCCCAATGAATTGCTGAAGCATACCCCTGATTTCCATCATGTTGTTATCTTGCTGCTGAGGAGGTGGTTGATATGTTAATTGTTGCTGATTTTGTTATGGATAGCCATGTAGTTTCTGATATGGTACTGGCACCATTTGGCCTTGAGGGTGCATACCCTCAAGCTGTTGCATGTTTGGCATGTACTGCTGATTTTGTGGCGGTCTCCACTGCTTTCCTCCTTGTCTCTAACCTCCAAAGTTGGTGACATAATTCATATCTTCTCTTGCCCCTTGATTTTCACCTTCTCCGCTCCACGAATACACATAAGACTGATTAATACAAGGTGTACACAGTCCTTCATTTTTTATATCAACAATGTGCGCCTGTTTTGTACCCAGCTCATCAATCTTCTTTGTCAATATGCTCATCTGGGTCATGAGTGTGGCCATGTTCTCTGCATGCGAATTATTTGGGTCAAGAGGAACTGAATGCACGATGGGTGCCAGTGTTGTACCTCTAGTCATCCACCCAGAATTTTGTGATGTGAGCATATGATTTTTGTCCTATATATGAATTATTCCCAAAAAAAACTCAAACAAAATGAGTTTTCTTGATTTTTACAATTTTGTGAACTTTGTGTCATTTTCTGATAATTGTTCGTATTTTATTTGTGCATTTTAATTCATATAAAAAATACGAAAATATACTTGGCATTTGTTTAGGATTTAATTTCATATTTTAGTATTAATTAGGGGTTAATTCGTCTTAGAACAAATATGAAGAAAATAATTAAAAAAAGGTTCACTTTTTGCATTTTAATTATTTTAATTGTGAATTCGCCACGAAATAGTTTTTAAAGCAATTTTAGGCATTAATTAGTATTAGTTTAATTTTTATTTTAATTTTGCATCTTTATAGAAATCAGAAAAATAATACAAAAATACAAAATGAAAAATAAACAAAAAAGGGGAATTAAAAGAGGTAAAAGGAAGGCTTTTAATTAAAATGGTTTTGCCTTACAAAATTTGGGCTGCTTAATCTCAAAGTCCAAGCCCAAAAGAGTGAACCCCATGCCCAAACCGGCAGCACCCAATCCAGGCCTAAACTAACCCCCACCCGGTCCATTCTCAGATGCCAAAACGACCCCGTTTCCCACCCAGTCGATCTCAGCCTTTGATCTCCCTCAATCTCACGGTTGTTATTAATTGTTACATTATAATATAACTGTCCGAAAATCAGTCAAACCCTAAAGACAGCCTTCATCTTCCTCGGACTCGTCTCGATACATCGCCAGAGCCGCCACCGGCGGCGAACACCATCTACGCCAACGGCCACCAGAAAAACACCACAGATTCCCCATGAACTCCTCTTTCCAACCCCCACAATGTTTTCCTTCGAATCTTACCTGAACTCGTCGAATCTTTGATTGAAGGTTTCCGGCCATGACATCACTTTGTCCAAAATTCCCCAAATTCACACCTCTGAACCGCCTCAACTCCCTCATCCCTAATCTCCAACTGGTTTTCCTCGAAGCACCTCACATCTGCTCGAATTTCAAATTTTCAAACGAGCAAAACCCTAAACTTCCATTGGATTCGAGTTTGGCCAACTCCTTGCGTCCCGTATTGGATTTGAGTTTCGGAATAACATTTTCATTCGTTTTGACAAAGAATGAACGATTATATTATTCCGGGGCTCGAATTGAGATTCCAGTGTCCGGTCTAGGCTCCTCAGGTAACGTCGTCTTGGTTTTTCTTTCCATTATTTTTCTCCTTATCTGATATCTTTTGTCATTTAATCAGTTTAGGATTTGGTTGTCTTTGAATTCAGTATAGGCATGTTCTGTTATCTGATTATCTTTTCTTTTAATACATAATAATTAGCTTACATGTTTTCCAAGTTCTGTTTAGATTTCTTCATGTATGGTATTCTGAAATTTGCTTTCCTCATCTTGTCAATTTGATCATTAATCTTGCCTGGGCATGTGTTTGGTTTTGTTTTTGTTAATTGATTCTGTTTAGGTATTGTTTGATCCTTATTTTTGTAGTATGTGATGCGTTAGTTTTTGGTTAGTTTAATTCAGTCCGGTGTGGGTTTAATCAGTAAGTGTCATGGGTTAATTCATTAAGTTCATTTAGTCATTAGGCTTAGATTAATTGTTTGGTTATAACTGATAGATTTTATTAAATGTTAGTAATTTCAGGGGGTAATCAGGGGTATTTGGGTAATTGGAATTGGACATGTAGGTTGAAGATTAGAGTAGAATTCACTAGGATATTCTAGAATGGGGCTCAAGTGTAGGTTTCAGTAATGGTAGGGTATTAACTTGAGTAGCAAGTCAAGGAATAAGGGACATGTAAGCAAAAATGAAAATTAAAAAAGGACTAAGATTGAAAACTAAAAGCTGAGGGTAATTACCTGTTTTAGAAATAGCAGCGTAGAGAGTTAATTACCTATTTTAGAAAGACAACCAATGTCAAAACAGAGTCGAAACTCTGCCGAATTTTTGAGGAAATGAAAAAAGAAGAAAAGGGAAAGGGAAAATTTGCTCTTAAAAAATGGTTTGTTGTATTTTTCAATAATAAAAGATAAAGAAAACAAAAGAGTTTTATTCTCAAATAGCCTGTTGAAAGAAAATATAAAAAGAGTCCTGTTTTTCGAAATAGTGTATTTGTCAAAAAGGGTCTTGTTTTCAAAAATAGTTAGTTTATTTGCCCGAACTACGCAGGTTTGATTCTCACTGGGTGTGAGATACGTTGGCAACCCTCGACGGGTCCAACCATCCCTTTCAAAAAAAAATAGCCAAAAATTTTCATTTTGTCATAAATAAATCGGGTGATGCCGTTTTTGTCAAAAATAGCCGAATGTTTCCAAAGGGACGACGGAAGGCTGCTTTTGTTAGAACAGCCACATTTGGTCATTTGTTAAAGATTTTGGCCGGTTAGCTAATGCATCCTTAGAATCTTCACCCGAAGTGCTGAAAGGCCGTATTTGCAAAAATCGGGTTTGTTTTTGAAATTAGGAATTTGAATGAAAAATAGTGTCATTTTTGCTTTTAGGTCAAAATAAGTGATTAAATCACCTTGATAAATGTGTAGGATGAGCACGGCTCAAAATGAACCTTTCTCAGTCATGCACAAAATCCCTTTGGAGTTACGTCTGTGGTGGAACGATTTAGGAGGCGAAGGGCAAGATGAAATCAAAAAATATTTGAAAGGGCTTACCGGTTTGCTAGAGATTGTACCTCGGGGAGATATTATCAGAGAACTAGTGATGTGTTGGGACCCGGCACACAACGTGTTCCATTTTTCAGACTTTGAGCTTACCCCGACATTAGAGGAAATAGCGATCTACATCGGAAAAGATGAGGATCCTTTAAGGCACAAATACTTGGTTGCCCCGAGAACTGTAGCTATACACAGATTCTTAGACTCTCTGAAGATAATCAGGACGGTTCATAACGCAGATTTGGCGAATGGCTTTTGCACTATACACTTCATATAGCGCAGATATGGCCATATCGGGGGGTTCAACAACCCGAAAAGCAAGATATGTAGCAAAGGGAACCGCCAGAAATGGGAGGAACATAGACGTGTCGCTTTCATGGTGGTCTTTTTGGGGCTTCTAATCTTCCCAAGGAAGGATGGTAACATCGACATAAAAATCGCGGGGGTCGTCAGCACGTTAATGACTCAAGCCAAAAGCACCCTGGCACCTATGATATTAGCCGACATCTTCCGTGCTCTTACAGCCTGCAAGGCCGGGGAAGACTTCTTCGAGCGATGCAATCTACTGTTACAAATGTGGATGACCGAGCATCTGTGCCATCATCCTCAGTTTTTGAGCTACGGGTCTCCAGAGAAAACCTGTATAGAAGAGTTTTACACGAGGATTAAAGGGGTCAATCTGCCGGAAGGATTCACAGGTTGGACAACATACTTTCGGTCCCTCACTGCTAGTCAAATAGAATGGACATTTGGATGGTTGACCATTGATGAAATCATATACATGCCAGCAGCAAGGCCGCATTCCCTCTTGATGGGTCTTAGAAGCATTCAGCCTTACGCCCCGTACCGGGTACTGAGACAACTCGGGAGATGCCAGATAGTGCCCAAAGACGATGATCTTAGTTTGCAAGTGGTTGAGATTGGCCCCGAGGGCCAATTTCCTGAAGCAAAGGTTCGCCAGGTCTTGAGCGAATGTCAATATTTGGAGGCGAATACTTGTGTCCGGGATCGAGCCAAAGGAGAAGTGTCACCTGATTATCAGGCTTGGTATAGAGGGGACGTTGCATTCGGAAGGCCGGCCAAAAAGCCTCACCTCCAGGAGTTTTCTAAATCATCGCAAGAGCAGTAGGCTTGGTTAGCCAAAGAAAATGAGTAACAGGGCAAAAATAGGAGAGTTAGAAAAGCAGGTCCAAGACCTTAGGTTTGAAAACAGCGTGTAAGCCGCGGCTGACAAGGGTGAGAAAAGGAAGTTGGCTAAAGAAAATGAAGCCTTACGAGCCCAAATCCAAAAAATGAAGATAGCGGCTGAAAACCATGTTAGGAGTGCTAAAGATGCAAAGCTTATAGAAAATTTAAGGCAAAAAGTAAATGACTACAGTTTCGACCTCAACAAAGCAGAAAGGGAGCTAGCCGGGGTTCGAAAATAGTTGGCTAAAAACACAGAAGAACGAGCCCGCATGATTCAGCAGTTGAGAAAAGAACATGATAATGAGGTTGCGGGATTGAGGAAAAAGGTCATTATCGCAGAAACCAAAATGATCAAACAAGCAAAAGAGTTCAAGGTTGAAAGGGAGCACTGTTATACAGCATTAGCACAATTAGAAAGGGACCTGTAACAACTCCAGGAGAGAAATCAGCAGACTTTGGAGGCCAGGGCCGAACAAATAGGTCGGCTTCTTCAGGAAAAAGGCATAATTAGAGAAAGAATCCTAGCTATTGCTCATTACATCACCAGGAAATGCCAAATGTGCGAGAACATGACTCAGACTACCTTCTTTGCCTCAGTGATGATATTTGTGAAATAGATAATGAGTGACCTGGACAGACTCCAAGGGGAACTTGCATATAGGCCCGTGGCGAGACCGAACGATATCCCACGGGCACCAGGAGCTTTAATGTATTCATGATTGTCATTAGAGTCTATATTTTTCTTTCATCAGAGTTTGTCAGCTATTTGAGTCTGTATTTCCTTTTCGAGTCAGTCTACACTTTCAGTTTAATGTGGAATAATTGTTGATGGAGTTTGTAGCCCGCCTTGTCATTTAGAGTCTGTTAGTTGTCTTCGTGCGTCAGTCTTGAGTCCTTGTAATTGAAATGCTTGCTATTAGTAAAATTGAAAATTCCAAAAACATTTTGTTTCTATTTTACATTTATTGTATTTGATCTGATCCAGGCATGGTCACGATGCATAGGCAATCTCCATAGGATCCGACCACAACCATATGAAAAGAGAAAATACGATGAGAATAAAAAGCCAAAAGAAAAGAGAAGCGGAAAAACAAAAGAAAAACGAGAGAGAAAAACAAAAGAGAAGAGAATCCACAACAAAGAAACAATGGCAAAAACAAAAACAAAGAAACAAGGCAAGAATAAAAGAAAGATGTCACGGTCGAGAATAAATAAAGTCGGGATGATGCAAGCGGTCGAGCAAATGCATGCTAGAAACCATTAATTGCCTAGGTGCATTCATGCCCCAAATGTGAGATTATCTATTCGTTAATACCCTAACCACTAACAACGTTGTTGTTGATGATGAGTTCAGGCAATTGGTTCAGTTGACTGGCATTCTGGCAACCCACCCATACAACACCCGTTCTAAAGATAAATCAAAAATGGTCAACCAAGAGTTAGAAGCGAGCATCGTCGACCCGTCTAGGGAGGAAGAAATTGTGGATGTCAATGCCATGAAAGAGGAGATGTATAAATTGAAGCAACAGATGGCCGAAATGTACCAGGCTTGAGCAAAGGGACACCCACTACCAGCTTATCCTGCTAACCCTGCCTACATCCCACCATTAGCTCAGCCACAAGATCCTCCTACAGTTAATTCCTCTCCTGCCTACCCTGCTTACCAGCAATACTACGCAACTACTTCCCAAACACCACCGCCCCACCACCCAAACAAATTCCATGCCCTCCACCTCCAACCACTCCCGTGTTTATGGCTCCTCCACCCGCCACATTACATAGATCTTCTAGTGAACCCCTGTTTCAAACCCAGGAAACCCACTATTACCCACCGGAACCCACCTTCAAACCGCCAGAACCATATCCTTACACTCCCCGTCTGGATATCTCAGCTGAAGAAGAGAAGCCTCCCAAAAACCCTGAGCAGGAAGAAATGATACGAAAGGTGAAAAGCTTGGAACAATCGTTCAGAAATATGCAAGGTCTAGGAGGACAGGTGAGTGTCGCTTACAAAGACTTGTGCTTGTTTCCTGACGTCCAATTGCCTGCGGGATTCAAGTTACCAAAGTTTGATCTGTATGACGGACATGGTGACCCAGTAGCCCGTCTGCGGGGATTTTGTAGCAAGATAAGAGGCGCTGGGGGGACGGGATGAGTTATTAGTGGCATACTTTAGTCAAAGTCTTAGTGGTGCTGCTTTGGAATGGTACACGCGGCAAGATCATGCTCGATGGTACACATGGGATGATTTGGCCCAGGCATTCGCAGGCCATTTTCAGTACAACTTAGAGATCGTCCCGGACCGGCTGTCATTGACTAAAATTGAGAAGAAGCCAGGGGAAAGCATCAGATAGTACAGTTTTCGGTGGAGAGAACAGGCCGCAAGAGTTGATCCTCTAATGAAAGAAGGCGAGATGGTCAATTATTTTCTGCAGGCTTTGGAGCCAACTTATTATGGTCATCTGGTGTCGGCAGTTGGAAAAACTTTTAATGAGGTAGTAAAAATGGGAAGTATGGTGGAAGAGGGTCTCAAGACTAACAAAATTATGAGCTATTCGGCGATTAAAGCAACTACCCAGGCCATCCAGAGCGGCACTGGAGGGGTATTGGGAAAGAAGAAAAAGGAAGAGGTTACAGTAGTGGAATCAAGAGCTTGGTCCAGGGGTCCATCACCATATTACCACCAACCACGCCCCCATCCCCAAACCTACCCACACAACCCATATGGCTCACCATAACATTACTATCCACCTCCCGCCTCCCACTTCTCAGTTCACCATGCCCAAACATACCCTCAACCTCAGGCGCCTTGGCGTGCACCCACCTTACAAAATACCTACCATACTCAAAATACATACCCACCTCCGAGAGCCTACAAAAACCCCCACTGGACCTGGTTTTCGACCCAACCTTGCTTCCAAGAATGACAGGCTGCAGAAGAAGAAAACTTTCACACCATTGGGAGAATCTTACACCAGCTTATACCACAGATTGAGACAATTGTTCATGTTAAGTCTGATTGAACCCAAAATACCAAATCCTCCCCCAAGGAACCTGGACCATTCGGTGAATTGCGAGTATTGCTCAGGTGCTCCGGGGTATGATACAGAGAAATGCTGGCATTTGAAAACGGCCATCCAAGAGCTCATTGATACCCGCCAAATTGAAGTACAGGCTCCGGAGACGCCTAACATCACCCAGAATCCATTACCAACCCATCATGAGACTCATATGATCGAGTTAGTGCAAAAGGGGGAGTGCAAGAAGCCTTCATAAACCGTAATGATGATTAGGGACAGTGAGAACAAAGCAATTAAGAAATTAATCAGTGGGAAGGCATTGGTCACAGTAGAACAGACAGTCAGCAAACCAGCGATGGCAGTAAAACAGGAACCAGTTAAAGTACCAGGAGCAGTTGTCAAGCTCGTTGTGATTGTAAAGGGTGCTCGCGCAGAGCCTGTTATCATCAAACCAGTGACTCAGTTACTAGTGATCAGTGAAAAGGTCGTCCCATGGAACTATGACCGAGTGACTGTGACGTACAAAGGGAAGGAAGTTAAAGAAGACATTTGTGAAGCCCATGGACTGACTCGTTCAGGGAGATGCTTTGCCCCTGAAGAGCTGAGAAAGGTTAAAGCAGCCAAAGACAATCCAACACCAGTAAAAAGGGCTGTAACTGAAGAATAGGCTGAAGAATTCTTAAAGAAGATGAAGGCGCAAGATTATTCCATTGTAGAACTGTTGAGGAAAACCCCGGCGCAGATTTCATTGCTGTCTCTATTGATTCATTCGGACGAGCATCGCCGGGCGTTGATGAAGATTCTGAATGAAGCCCATGTTCCGGATAAGATCTCTGTAAATCATCTGGAGAAAATAGCGAACTAGATTTTTGAGGTCAACAGGGTTACATTTTCAGATGATGAGTTGCCATTGGAAGTACTGAGCATAATAGGGCACTTTACCTCACAGTGAAGTGTGAAGACTCTGTGGTTACTCGAGTGTTGATTGACAACGGGTCCAGTGCAAACATTTGCCCTCTCTCCACCCTGGAAAAGTTAAAAGTGGACAGTGAGAGAATCCACAAGAATAACATCTGCGTATGAGGATTTGATGGAGAAGGAAAGGACACGGTTGGAGACATCGTGTTAGAACTGACAATAGGACCAGTCGAATTCACAATGGAGTTCCAAGTGCTCGACGTGGCTGTTTCTTACAATCTCTTATTGGGTCGGCCCTGGATTCATGCCGCAAAAGCTGTGTCGTATACCTTGCATCAGATGGTCAAATTCGAATGGGACCGGCAGGAAATTGTGGTGCATGGAGAGGATAGTTCGTGTAATACCATTATGCCTTTCGATGAAGCTGAGGACGACAAAGGTCCATGGGTTTACCAAGTCTTGGACATAGTATCAGTTGCCAAAATTCCGGAAGGAGAGTGTATTCCTAGGCCCAGAGTAGCTGCGGCATCTATCATGGTGACTTCAAAAATGATAAAGAATGGATTCTTACCTGGAAAAGGCTTGGGTGCCTCATTACAGGGCATCATACAGCCGGTATCTCTTCCTGGAAACCTGGATACTTTCGGGTTAGGCTTTAAGCCCACTACTGCTGACATAATGCGAGCTAAGAAGATCAAAAAGAGAGAATGGACCCTTCCAAAACCCATACCCCGCCTATCCCGTTCCTTTGTCCGGCCTTGTACTAAGAGGCGCCCAGCAATGGCAATGCTTAATTCTGTGGTGATAGAACCCGACAAGGGGCTGATGGAGAGGTTTGAAAAGCTGTTTGACGAGGTGAATGTGGTGGAGGCAGGCGAAGGTCCAAGCAAAGCAGATGTGCAATTCGTGGGGGCCCGTCCAAATCTTAATAATTGGGAAGCTACTCCTCTTCCTACCCGGAGGGAGTCGTGTCCCTTTTATGCTGGTATCACTGATGTGTCATGCATGAGGAGTCTTCGGCCTAGTATTGATTACCAATCTAACTCTGAATTAATAATACAAGAAATTGAGTGTGATGACGAGGAAGAATATGATGATTGGAAGCCTTTGAATAAATCAGTAAAGAACTAAGCCAATTTGAGGAAAACCCCAAACCTAATCTGAACGACACAGAGGCAATCAATTTAGGGGATAAGGAGAATGTACGGGAAACAAAAATAAGTGTCCATTTGGAGCCTCCGCTCAAAGAAGAGATAATCAAAGCGCTGCTTGAGTACAAAGACATTTTTGCGTGGTCATACAACGATATGCCGGGTTTAAGTACTAATTTGGTGGTCCACAAATTGCCCACAGACCCAGCATGCCCTCCTGTCAAGCAAAAGTTGAGGAAATTTAAAACAGATATCAGTGTGAAAATCAAAGAAGATGTCACCAAGCAGTTTAATGCAAAGGTCATTCGGGTCACTCGGTATCCCACCTGGTTAGCTAATGTTGTGCCTGTACCAAAGAAGGATGGAAAGACCAGGGTGTGTGTTGATTACCGTGATCTCAATAAGGCGAGTCCAAAAGACAACTTCCTACTGCCAAACATCCATATATTGATTGACAATTGTGCCAAACATGAGATTGGTTCCTTTATGGATTGTTATGCGGGCTATCACCAGATTTTAACGGATGAGGAAGATGCGGAAAAGACGGCATTCATCATGCTTTGGGGGACGTATTGTTATAGGGTCATGCCATTCGGGTTGAAGAACGCAAGGGCAACATATATGAGGGCAATGACCACCATGTTCCATGATATGATACATCGGGAAATTGAGGTCTATGTAGACGACGTGATTATAAAGTCAAGAAAGCAATGTGACCATGTTAAAGACCTGAGGAAGTTTTTCCAGAGGCTCCGCAGGTACAACCTCAAACTTAATCCAGCGAAGTGCGCATTTGGAGTTCCATCGGGGAAGTTGTTGGGGTTCGTGGTAAGTCGACACGGTATTGAGTTAGACCCGTCCAAAATCAAAGCCATTCAGGAGTTGCCACCACCGAAAAGCAAGAAAGAGGTGATGAGTTTGCTCGGCAGGTTGAATTATATCAGCCAGTTAATCGCCCAGCTCACAACAACTTGCGAGCCTATCTTTAAGCTGCTAAAGAAAGATGTTGCGGTCAGATGGACAGATGAATGCCAGGAAGCATTTGACAAGATTAAGGAGTATTTGGCCAGTCCACCTGTGTTGGTTCCGCCAGAGCCGGGAAGACCCTTGATCCTCTATCTGACAGTTTTGGATAACTCTTTTGGCTGTGTACTGGGGCAGCATGGCGTCACAGGAAAGAAAGAGCAGGCGATTTACTACCTCAGCAAGAAGTTCACATCATATGAGTTAAAATACACTCAGCTTGAGAGAACGTGTTGTGCTTTAACCTGGGTAGCGCAAAAATTGAAACATTACTTGTCATCATATACCACCTATCTCATCTCGTGGTTGGACCCATTGAAGTACATTTTTCAGAAGCCTATGCCCATAGGGAGGCTCGCGAAGTGGCAAATCTTGCTCACGGAATTTGATATTGTCTATGTGACCCGGACTGCAATGAAGGCACAAGCGGTGGCTGATCATCTAGCTGAGAACCCAGTTGATGATGAGTATGAACCTTTGAAGACATATTTCCCTGATGGGGAGACAATGCACGTCGAGGAATTAGAACAAGACGAAAAACCGGGTGGAAGTTGTTCTTTGATGGGGCTGCCAATACCAAAGGCATCGGATAGGGGCGGTACTTATTTCTGAGACAGGGCAACACTACCCTGTTACAGCTCAACTTCGCTTTTACTGCACCAATAACATGGCTGAATACGAGGCATGTATCTTGGGTTTGAGGTTGGCTATAGACATGGGTGTCCAGGAGATATTAGTCATGGGCGACTCAGATCTTCTGGTGCATCAGATTCAGGGAGAATGGGAGACACGAGACTTAAAGCTCATACCGTACCGGTAGTATTTGCATGAACTTTGTCAACGATTTCAGTCGATAGACTTCAGGCATATCCCAAGGATTCATAACGAAGTTGCCGACGCTTTGGCCACTTTGGCATCGATGTTGCATCATCCAAATAAGGCCTATGTGGACCCATTACAGATTCAGGTCCGAGATCAGCATGCTTATTGTAACATGGTGGAGGAAGAGCTTGATGGTGAGCCGTGGTTTCATGATATCAAAGAATACCTCAGGGTGGGAGTATATCCGGCACAAGCCACAGGGGATCAAAAGAGAGCCATTAGACGCTTAGCGAGCGGATTTTTCTTCTGTGGGGGAGTGTTATACAAAAGAACTCCAGATCTTGGTTTATTGAGGTGCATGGATGATAAACAGGCTACAGCTATCATGACTGAGGTACATGCGGGAGTCTGTGGACCTCATATGAATGGATATGTATTGGCCACGAAGATTCTTCGAGCAGGATATTATTGGCTTACTATGGAACAGGATTGTATCAGTTTCGTGCGCAAGTGTCATCAATGCCAGGTATATGGAGATTTGATTCACTCTCCACCATCTGAATTGCACACAATGTCGATACCATGGCCCTTCATTTCTTGGGGAATGGATGTCATTGGGCCAATCGAGCCAACGGCGTCAAATGGGCTCAGGTTTATTCTAGTAGCCATTGATTACTTCACTAAGTGGGTTGAGGCAAAAACTTTCAAATCGGTGACCAAGAAGGAAATGGTTGATTTTGTGCATTCGAATATCATTTGTCGATTCGGAGTCCCGAAGGTAATTATCACAGACAATGGTGCCAATCTCAACAGCCATCTGATGGCAGAGACGTGTCAGCAGTTTAATATCACGCACCGCAATTCCACCCCATATTGCCCTAAGGCGAATGGAGCTATCGAAGCAGCTAACAAGAACATCAAGAAGATACTTCGGAAAATGGTGGAAGGGTCCAGGCAATGGCATGAGAAGTTACCTTTTGCTCTGTTAGGCTATCGCACTATTGTTCGCACTTCAGTAGGGGCGACTCCTTATTCATTGGTATAGGTACGAAGGCACTAATACCCGCAGAGGTTGAAATACCATCCCTTCAGATTATTGCCAAGGCGGAAATTGACGATGTCAAATGGGTCAAGGCCCGCTTAGAGCAACTGAGCTTGATTGATGAAAAGAGATTGGCAGCAGTATGTCATGGACAATTGTACCAACAGAGAATGGCAAGAGCATATAACAAGAAAGTACGTCCGCGGAAGTTTGAAGTAGGGCAATTGGTGTTGAGGCGTATCCTACCTCATTGGGCCGAAGCAAAAGGAAAGTTCGCCCCCAACTGGCAAGGGCCATTTGTTGTAACCAGAGTGTTGTCCAATGGTGCATTATATCTGACGGATGTGGAAGGAAAATGTGTAGAAATGGCTATTAACTCCGATGCTGTCAAGCGATACTATGTATGATTTCTTTGTCTAATCGTACTTAATTGTATTTGGCATGTTTTGAGATTGAAATGACGAAGGCATTTTGTTCTGCTATCCAAATACTTTATCATTTGTTATCCCTTTGAGCCTTATTCTATTTTCTTTCGTATCCCTCTTTCGGAATCAACAATAAAACTCGTAGGCCCGAGCGGAAACTAAGTGTTGAAACAGGAGAAAAGCAGTGAAAAAGAAAATGAAGAGAAAAGGAAAAGAAGAAGAAAAGAAAAGAAAAGAAAAAAGGAGAAAATAAAAGAAAAGAAAAGAAAAGAAAAGAAAAGAAAAGAAAAGAAAAAGAAGAGGAAAAAAAATAGAAGAAAGAAGAGAAAAGAAAAATAAAAAGAAGAAAGAAGAGAAAAGAAAAAGAAAAGAAAAAGAAAGGAGAAGAAAAAAAAAGAAATGAAAAGAAAGAAAAGGAATAATGGAAGAAAGGAAAGATCGCAACAACGAAGTAATTTTATGACGTGAACTACGTTTGACTTGATCCCAAAAGGATACGTAGGCAGCCTCTCTCTAGGGTTCAGTCACACCGAATAAAAGTTCAAAGATCCCCAAGAAAGAAACTAGGGCAGAAGTTGTGACTGTTGTGAGAAAAGTTGATTCCAAAAGTTGTAATATTAAACCCGTGATTGAATTATTTTGAGCCTTTATACCCTTCCTTCTAAACCCCATCCAAAAGCCTGCATTATGGTCCAAAGAAAGACCTTCCGATCAATCTTCAAGAAATTCCAGTCCGAGCAAGCCAAGTGATTCATGTTAAGGGAAATACTCTGGTACCAGAAGGAAAATGATGGAAATGAGAGAGTCTTATTGGTGAAAACCCACGGGCACCATAAGGCAACGTGAGTTGAGAGAAATAAAATGATAGAGTTTTGCTCGTGAAAACCCTCATGGGCACCGTAAGGCGAAGTGAGTTTTGAGAGATATCAAAAATGAGAGAGTCTTGTCGGTGAAAACCCTCATGGGCACCGTAAGGCGAAGGTGAGTTTTCAGATGGGCAAATGAAACAAGTCTGTGGTTGAAAGCTGCTCAAAACATGGCAAGACGAGCAAGGTTTGGGTTTTGGTGAAAGTCAGGTTATGAAAGTCGGGAACAACAAATGTGGCAACTGAAAGTTGATTGGTTGGGCAGACTAGGCTGGTTAATACAAAATGCATGGCACGATCAATGGTACCAGCCGTTCCACTCAGATAAGTCCTATCTTCTTCTCTTCATTACAAATCATCCGTTTTCGGATTCCTTCTAGCCCTAACCTTCGAGGTCATTGCATTTCATCCTCTTAAGGTCTGTCTGTAAGATGTTTCAGTGTCAGTTCTATTCAAAAACAAAAGGAAGGATATCAAGGCTAACTACCAGCTTCCCAGTTGTACAATGCAACAGGACCAGAATATATCAAAAGAAAAGTAAGACATGAAGGACCACTGGAAGTTCCATCGGTGGGTTAATCAGATAATTGAGGGGGAGAAGCAAAGTTTCAAAAAGATATGTCAGAAACACAGAATAGCAATACGGGATAAAACATTTAGGTCATCAAAGTCAGGGGGTTGAAAGTCAGTCAGGAAGTCGAGGTGTTTCAAAGCAAGTCCAGGGAAACAAGTTGGAGCAGAGCCGGAAGCAGGAACATACCCAACAAGAATGCCAGCAGCTAACCGACATTTTATATTAACAAATCTTTCTTTGATTGAGACAGGGGCAGAAAATTTTCTTTGTCTATTTTTGTTGCCATCAGGAGCCCACCTGGAGAACAAAGGAATAAATTTCAAATTTCAGCAATCAGGCACCCACATGGAGAACAAGGGAAGTATAATGTAAATTTTATCTTTCAAGTTTTAATATTTGGTAACATAACGCGCCCAGTCATCAAACTGGGGCAGAAATTTTTCTTCGTTTTATCTGTTTTGTTGCAATCAGGAGCCCACCTAGAGAACAAGGGAATACTTTTCAAATTCAGCAATCAGGAGCCCACCTGGAGAACAAGGGAAGTACAATTCAATTTTAGCCTTTAATTTTTAATATTTGATAACATGTTGTACCCAGTTACCAAACTGGGGCAGAAAATTTTCTTTGTTTGTCTATTTTGTTGCAGTCAGGAGCCCACCTGGAGAACAAGGGAATACTTTTCAAGTTTAGCAATCAGGCGCCCACCTGGACAACAAGGGACTACTTTTCAAGTTTCAGTAGTCAGGCGCCCACTTGGAGAACAAGGGAAGTACAATTTAATTTTAGCTTTTAATTTTTAATATTGGATAACATGTTGTACCCAGTAACCAAACTGGGGCAGAAAATTTTCTTTGTTTGTTTATTTTGTTGTAGTCAGGAGCCCACCCGGAGAACAAGGGAATACTTTTCAAGCATTGCAGTCAGGAGCCCACCTGGAGAACAAGGGAATACTTTTCAAGCATTGCAGTCAGGAGCCCACCTGGAGAACAAGGGAATACTTTTCAAGCGTCAGCAATCAGGAGCCCGCCTGAAGAATAGAGGCACATATTTTAAACTTCAGCAGTCAAGCATCACATGGAGGAATGGCAAAACATCGCCAATCACAATTCAAGGCAATAATGCAAGAATTCCAGTGGAAAAATACAAGTTCAAGGCAACACAAGAGCAAGTTTGAAGACATAGATAGGACTATTTTGTAATTCATAGATCATAGCTTAGGCTAGCTTCTTTTTATTTGGACATGGTGTAATAAGGGAGGTCAGCAAGCAGTAGCAGCAGCAATAGCAGTGAAATCACAGCTCCTGGTAGTCCCAGCTACCAAACCTTCCCGAACTACACTGAGCTGATTCCTGTTTAGCCCAGGATATGTAGGCAACTTCTGAAGCAAGGTGCGGTCAAACTTTTCAAAAATGCTTCACACGGAATATTCAAACGGGCAAAAATCGCTCGTTTTTGATCATTTATATTTGCCCGAAAACTTTTCGTGTTTCCGAGCAAAGAGGGGCAGCTGTGAGCACGTGATTTTTGTCCTATATATGAATTATTCCCAAAAACAAACTCAAAAAAATGAGTTTTCTTGATTTTTACAATTTTTGTGAACTTTGTGTCATTTTCTGATAATTGTTCACATTTTATTTGTGCATTTTAATTCATATGAAAAATACGAAAATATACTTGGCATTTGTTTAGGATTTAATTTCATATTTTAGTATTAATTAGAAGTTAATTCGTCTTAGAACAAATATGAAGAAAATAATCAAAAAAGGTTCACTTTTGCATTTTAATTGTTTTAATTGTGAATTCACCACGAAATAGTTTTTAAAACAATTTTAGGCATTAATTAGTGTTAGTTTAATTTTTATTTTAATTTTGCATCTTTATAGAAATCAAAAAAATAATACAAAAATACAAAATAAAAAATAAACAAAAAAGGGGAATTAAAAGAGGTAAAAGGAAGGCTTTTAATTAAAATGGTTTTGCCTTACAAAATTTGGGCTGATTAATCTCAAAGTCCAAGCCCAAAAGAGTGAACCCCATGCCCAAACCGGCAGCACCCAGTCCAGGCCCAAACTAACCCCCACCCGGTCCATTCTCAGACGCCAAAACGACCCCGTTTCCCACCCAGTCGATCTCAGCCTTTGATCTCCCTCAATCCCACGGTTGTTATTAATTGTTACATTATAATATAACTGTCCGAAAATCAGTCAAACCCTAAAGACAGCCTTCATCTTCCTCGGATTCGTCTCGATGCCATGTCGGAGCCGCCACCGGCGGCGAACACCATCTACGCCAACGGCCACCAAAAAAACACCACAGATTCCCCATGAACTCCTCTTTCCAACCCCCACAATGTTTTCCTTCGAATCATACCTGAACTCGACGAATCTTCGATTGAAGGTTTTCGGCCATGACATCACTTTGTCCAAAATTGCCCAAATTCACACCTCTGAACCGCCTCAACTCCCTCATCCATAATCTCCAACTGGTTTTCCTCGAATAACCTCACATCTGCTCGAATTTCAAATTTTCGGACGAGCAGAACCCTAAACATCCATTGGGTTCGAGTTTGGCCAACTCCCTGCGTCCCGTATTGGATTTGAGTTCCGGAATAACATTTTCATTCGTTTTGACAAAGAACGAATGATTATATTATTCCGGGGCTCGAATTGAGATTCCAGTGTCCGGTCTAGGCTCCTCAGGTAACGTCGTCTTGGTTTTTCTTTCCATTATTTTTCTCCTTATCTGATATCTTTTGTCGTTTAATCAGTTTAGGATTTGTTTGTCTTTGAATTCAGTATAGGCATGTTCTGTTATCTGATTATCTTTTCTTTTAATACATAATAATTAGCTTACATGTTTTCCAAGTTCTGTTTAGATTTCTTCATGTATGGTATTCTGAAATTTGCTTTCCTCATCTTTTCAATTTGATCATTAATCTTGCCTGGGCATGTGTTTGGTTTCGTTTTTGTTAATTGATTCTGTTTAGGTATTGTTTGATCCTTATTTTTGTAGTATGTGATGCGTTAGTTTTTGGTTAGTTTAATTCAGTCCGGTGTGGGTTTAATCAGTAAGTGTCATGGGTTAATTAATTAAGTTCATTTAGTCATTAGGCTTAGATTAGTTGTTTGGTTATAGCTGATAGATTTTATTAAATGTTAGTAATTTCAGGGGGTAATCAGGGGTATTTGGGTAATTGAAATTGGACATGTAAGCTGAAGATTAGAGTAGAATTCACTAGGATCTTCTAGAATGCAGCTTAAGTGTAGGTTTCAGTAATGGTAGGGTATTAACTTGAGTAGCAAGTCAGGGAATAAGGGACATGTAAGCAAAAATAAAAATTAAAAAAGGACTAAGATTGAAAACTAAAATCTGAGGGCTGCCCTCATTTATGCCTATAAAAGGGCATGCCCTTTACTTCATTCAGAAGTTTTTTAGCTCACAAATCCCCCCAAAAGCTCTTCTCTGATTTTCAGATCCAAACCTGAAATTCAAATATTCAAAAATTCAAAAACAACAAAAAACAAAAAAAAAAAACACAGAAATTCACTGTTTCATTGCATTTTCAGCTCATTTTCAATTCCTATTTGAATTTCTCTATTTTTGCTCTATTTTCGAGTTTTGAAAAACATTTAGAAGTATTTGGTAACTGGTTCGAGTGGATTAGGGTCTGCCTGAGTTGTTTTTTGGTGAAGTATTACTCTAGTGAAGTTTCAGAAGATTTAAGTTCAATTTCGAGGACATCAGGGTTTTCAAATCAGATTGTGGTTAGTCGAGTTGTTGGTTGGTTGTTTTCTGATTGCTGGAGTGTGTCTGGAATGCTTGGGTGTAACCTCAAGTGAATTTGAGTCTATTTGATTTGCTTGTGGTTAAGTTTTTGGAGTCATTTGATTTCAAACCTCTGCTAAGTTGCTGAATGCATTTCTGGGCTATTAATTGATCCTTGCCTATTGTTGTTGCTGACACTTCTTCCTTTCATTGTGATTTGAATATCAGGTACATGACTGAGTTCAATTTGATGTAGCGTTACCTGTGGAAATCATGAAATAAAACTGCTGCGAAATTCCTGCTGAGCAATTGCACTTTAGCTAATTTTGTTATATTTTGAATTAGTTGTTCACTGTATTCAAATTAGTATTGTTTCTAAGTTGTTTGGATTGTTTGATTCAAGGACTGTTTGGATTTTGGACTATGGTTATTCATTAGTCATAATAGTTTAGTGTCGTTTGTGTAGTATACTGTTGAAATCAGAAGTAAGCTAAAAATTGAACAGGAGAATGTTTTGTAATCCATGAATTTCACTTGCATGAGTTGAAATTAGTACGTATATGTTAAGGCCAGTAATTGAGTGTTAGTTTAGTCTTGTTAATTTGAATTAGTGTCATACTGTTGAAATGCTACTACAATTGTTCTTAATTGGATTTTACTTTTAGTAACACTTAGAAGCTCAATAATGAAAAGATAAATAGGACAATTTGTCACCTGTTTTTTTTTGAATTGTGGAATTGCACGGAAATTGGCTGGTTGGTTTTGGGATTGATTGGGCCGCTCAGATTCGTATGAATGTCGCATTGTTTCCATCCAGGCACGACCCTAGGTTCATTATCTTGCGTTTGCAAAGGTGAACTGGGCCCTCTGTTGCATTGGGACTGTAGCATCCCTGTAGGCCCATACATCGGAGCAGCCTTTCTCGTAAATAGGGTTGTGGATTTATTAATTAATTAGAACTTTCCTTTTATTTTTAGAGACAAATAAAAATAGAAAAATCGTAGTCCGCTTTAGGATTTACCTTTAAATAAAAATGAGATGAGCCTCACCAAATAAAGCTACAAAGTGCGGGGCCCTCAATAAATATTGTATTAATTTTGGGATGGGCTGTTTAGCGAAGTTCATGGCCTTCCCCAAAGAATAATAACGTGCTAGTCGCTTTAGGCACGTTTTAATAATTTTACCTTCTTAATACGGGTGCATATTTATGTGACCCAAATCCAAATCTCAACGGAGTCGAAATGTAGCGACAACCACGGGTGCACTGGTGCGACGTGGTTCGAGATGCATTTTCACGACGTTGCAATTCTTATCAAAACAAAAATACAAGTGGGTTGCTAATAAAAGGCACGTAAGTTATAACATGTTTTGAAATCAGATAAAAGCAAATACAATAGTTGAGCGACCGTGCTAGAACCACGGAATCCGGGAATGCCTAACACCTTCTCCCGGATTAACAGAATTCCTTATTCAGATTTCTGGTTCGCGGACTGTTAACAGAGTCATATTTTTCCTCGGTTCGGGATCCAACCGGTGACTTGGGACACCATTAATCTCCCAAGTGGCGACTCTGAAATTTTAATAACAAATCCCGTTCCAATTGTCCTTTAATTGGAAAGACTCCCTTTATTATACCCTCCCGGTGTGTCGTAAAAAATGAGGTGTGACATGTGACATCTTATCAAGAAGGATTTTACACTCAATGAATGTCTTACTCAAAAATGCACCTCCAGCTGAAGTATCCACATTTGCTTTTAAATTGTCAGCTAGCCCCATGTAGAATCTCTGGCCGAGCATCTGGTCTGGAATGCCATGGTGAGGACACTTCACTAGTATCCCTTTAAATATTTCCCAAGTTTCGTGCAAGGACTCAGTCGGCTGCTTCTTATACTGCAATATTTCATCAATCTGTCTTGCAGTCTTGTTGGGCAAATAGAACTTATTCAGGAACTGCTTGACTAATTCCTCCCAGGTGACAATGGAATTGATAGGGAACGAATTTAGCCAAGTCTGAGCTTCCCCGGTCATAGAGAATGGGAACAGTAATAGCTTTATAGCTTCCGGGGTCACATTTGGCTGCCTTTGGGTCACACAAATTGACAGAAAATTTTTTATGTGCTGTTGAGGGTCTTCAATGTGTGATCCGGAGGACAATCCTTTATTCGGCAGAAGATGCAGCAAATTATTGGTTATCTGGAAGGTCTCCTCTTGAATTGCGGGCACAACTATGGCAGTGGCCAGATTATCAGCTGTGGGTTGTGCCCAGTCATAAAGTGCAGCTTCGGGCACAAGAGGTGCCACTACTCTCACGTTGGGGTTTTCTGGCGGATCCCCAACGTTTCCAATGACGTTTTGTGTGTCACCCATGTCAAATTCGAGCTGGTTTGGTTGTTGGGATTGTTGGGTTCTCTTGTTGGCACGGTTCAATGCCCTGAATGTTTTCTCGGGGTCAGAGAGTCCTTCTAGCAGTTCTCCAGTCCTCGAAGAATTTCTAGGCATACACCTGAATTCCACAAGAGTTCAAACGTTAAAATTTCAATGAAAAGATTGGGTATAGAGAAAACGGACTATACTAAGAATTTTTGTACTTCTTTCAATTGTAATTGATAACATCGTTAATTCCCCGGCAACGGTGCCAAATTTTGATAATGCCAAACTATGCCTTATAAAAAGACACGTGGGCGTTGCAAATATAATCTGACTAATTCTGCCCAGAGTCGAACCACATGGAATTAACCTATCAATTACTTTTGTCGGACTTACTAAATTCACAGAATCAATTTCCCCAAACTTTGTGATTAACAAGTGATGGTATTTCTAACAGCTAAAAACTGAAAATAATTAACACCTGAAAATTAACTATGCTTGATGTGTAAATAATTGGAATAAGGTCTAAGGTAATGGTTTCCCTCGTTGTTGATTTCCTTGGTTGTATATGTATTATAACTGTGACTTAGTTGTCTCTATCAATCATGAACTCTCCAGCTATCATAAATCTTTCTCAAGCAATTATGATAATTTACTAGACGCACTCTCTCAAGCTACGCTAGCTAGATTCGCATTACAGTTCACTTAAATTGCACCCGAGGTATCGTTATCTCTAATCCAACCTCTAAACCCTCGGTTATGATTCTCGTCTATACTCCGGGAGTGATGTTGTTCAAATAACTACCTAAATATGCGCTCTCTCTCAAGCAGACACATATTAAATAGGGATGAATAATTGAGGGTCCTTTCAATTAACCACAATCAAAACGTAGATGAACAAATAAAGATTAACAACCAACTCAAAACTATATTAATATAACAACCAAGTCATCCCCAACGGGTTTCACCAAAACCTAAATTAAAATATTTATCTACTCATAACAACGATAAAAACGATAAAAGAATTCATAGTCATTGATAGAAGAATAAAGTAGGGAGAAAAAAATCGTTTTCCAAGTTGCCTCCTTGCCTCTCTTGCTTCTTCTCAAAAACTCGAACTCCCTTCTCTATTGAACTTGTTAAACCTTTTATAGTTTATGTGGATTTGCTTGGACTTCCGAAATTGCCCTTTTTAAAACATTGTTTCCGCATCTGGACTAGCGCGGGCGCGCTAAGGACGCGCTACTGCCCGCGCTAGTGGGGTTTAATTTTGTTTTGGACTGTTGAACTAGCGCGGGCGCTCTAAGGCCGCGCTAGTGGGGTTCCCACTGCCAAACGAGCTTCATCCCTTTTTTCGTCCATTAACTCTATTTTTTTTGCCCGGATCACTATCATAAGTCCTTATTTGATTATTTCACTCCTGTGAAACATAAAAATCACTATTAGAGCTAATTTTTGCATTATTTACACACTTACAACAGTAAAGCATCCTTAAGTTAGAGCCCGAACGTAGGCCAAACTATACAATTTAGCCTATTATCACATAAACCACGGTACCTCCCCTTAGATGTAGTGTGTCAGTACGTCCATCGTCAGGTTTTCGATTGTTAAATCAAATTATTAGGACCTTGTGACGAATTAAGAAAACTAGTCATCAATTCTCGTAATCATAGTGAATGTAAGCAAACATTCCCCAAAGAAGTTAGGGTACAGTGCTTCTCTGTCTCTCTCAACTTAACTAGGTTCAATTTGCAAAACCATAAGAGGACACATGATATGTTTGATTGTTCTCCTCAACCTAAGTTTTTTATTGAGGTTTGTCATGTCTACTTATACTATGACCAGAAATTTCATATATATAAATTAGAATTAGGACGATTTGAATATATTCGTTTTAGAATTACAAGTTTGTACTCTCGTGTCTCTGAATCAAGAAATTTCATCTTCACCTTCTCCCTTTCCTCTCAGTGTCGTCCCACCCCTCAAGTCAATCTATAATGTCTCACTCCTAAACTAGTTAGGAGTTAATTTTATGAATTGAACCAAAGAGGCGTTCTAGTGGTTGTTTGGGTGTAAATTTAAACGACAAGACTACTAGACGAACAAGTAGCATGGCAAGTAACAAAAAGAAATCTAAACTTCGGAATGGCAAGTAACAAAAAGAAAAAATTCAATATCACCTTCCACCTAAAACGGAATACATCCTTCCAAAAACTTTTTCTAATATCGGAATGGTTGCCACAAGTAAGTAAATATGGGAGAAAGACATTTTGTACATAGGACATGTAACTAATTACCGAACTGATAAATAAGGACTGGTTTAATTTGGTTTACTAATTAGTTATGCAAATATAATTTATGTGGTAATTAATAATGAATGAAGTGTGTATGGGTCAAAATTAGGTCTAGTTTAGCGAATGCAGACGGACGAGCTGAGGTCGAGGTCGAAACCAACCACGGTCCAGTGGCGAGGAGACGCTCAAAGGGAGAGACCAGTGCCGAGATCGAGTAGAGAGCAAACGGCTGCAATTGTTAGCATATTCCTAGGATTATTAATAGGAATATTATATTGAATATTCCCCCACACTGTACTTTCTTAGGGTTTCTAGGGATATCCCTTATAAATAGGAAGAGACAGGAAATAAAAGGGGATTCGAAATCTTTTATGAAAGAACATCTTGTAAAGAGTTGACTATAAAGAATATACCAAAAGCTTGTCTTGTCTGTCTAGTTCGATTCTGTCACATAATATTCCTCTTAGGTTCACAAGGTCCAAGAACGCATAATTCACTTCTATTGTCTGTTGTCACACCTTGTAGTCAGAGGAAGGAATCATCCATCTCATTCAACATTTGGGTGACAAATTCCTTCTAATTACATTTAATGCCATTTATCACGTTTATTGCATGTTCTCATCCTCTATTTATTACCAACCATTGATCATTAACTCAGTATTTGTTGACTTGAACATGGTCCCACACCATCTAAGCTATTTAATTTCAGATCTGGAATTTATTACTTTTAACTTGGATTCACCCCTTGTCTATTTATTAAATTGGTTTAACTAAAAGGACTTAAAAAATTTTGTCAAATAATTTGGCGCCGTATGTGGAGAGTTTCTAGTTAAAAAGTTTAGTTTCTTCTAGATCTTTAAAAAAACACAAGAAAAGCTCCCTTTTTCCTGTTTGCACAAGCTAACAATGGTAGGAAAAGGAGAGGGAAGGCTGAAATCAGTGATAGGTGTCACCACCAATCTCCTAGACACCATCAACGAGATGAACAGGGAACACGTGGAGAACGTAACGTTGAGCGCCTCACCCGGGCAAAGTGATTCACCTCCTCCTTATGGGAGTGTAACCACTTCACATGAGAAAGGAGCCTCTACGTCCACGACGGAAGAAGCGCCGCTCGCAGTAAAAAAAGTTATTGGAGGCGTGGCTGACAAGTACCCTAAGCAGTATACTCGACAAACCTGCTCAAGGGGCGAATAGGAACACCACACGAGTTGACACCCTAATAACCATCAACGAGCAACACGCTCCTCCCCCGACAGGTAACCCTCACATCGTTGTTGATGCATGTAACGATGCCCTCATAGCTATTCTGAAGAAAATAGAAAAAATGGAGAATAAGAATAAAGAGATCCGCGACCAAATGAGGGAGCACCAAGAAAGAGTTGATAAGATACCAGGCGGCCCGAAACTCCTGCCAAAATGGGACGTCGGCCGGTTCGTGGAACAACCATATAACGGGGAGACAACCCCACATGCCATACCCAAAACCTTCAAAATGCCACCATACCTAAAAATATATGACGGCACAACGGACCCTGAAGACCATATCATTCAATACGTCATGGCGATAAAAGGCAACGACCTCTCAAAAGAGCAGGTACTATCGATGCTACTGAAGAAGTTCAATGAAACCCTAACAGGAGGAGCCTTAACATGGTACTCAAAATTACCAGCACGCTCTATAATGACGTTCGAGGAAATGGCTGACAAGTTCGGCATTGCCATGCCGGGGCCAAGAAAGCAGAAGTCGGAGTGAATGAGATATTTGCCGTCAAACAATCGCCTGGTGAAGGACTCATGGACTTCCTCGCCCGGTTCAATAGAGTAATAATGAGCCTGCCAAACATCTCCGAAGGGATGGAGGTAGTAGCCTTTCAAAATGGGTTAAACAAGAACGGGTCGAGGGCGACCAGAAAAGTATTAAGCAAACTCATGAAATACCCTCCCACCACCTGGGAAGAAATTCACAACGCTTAATGTGCCTAGGTAAGAGAATATGAAGATGATCTCAATGGTCCAAACCAACAGCTAACAACATTCCAAATGGAATCAAGGAAAGATCGCTGGAACGACTGCTAAAGAGATCACGCTGGTCCACGCCTCAATCGGGCAAGGAACCAACCGTACATCGGAGCGACCGTCTCACTACCTCCCTGCCAGGCCAAAGGGCCATCCAAGCCACAAACGGGAACTTATCGAAACAAAAGAGGTATGCCTCCACTTTTATATGCTCAAAATTTTGTGTTTTTCCTTCAGAAATAGTTTATGCCCTAGAGAAGCTCGGTCCCAAGGTGAAATGGCCACAAAAGATGAAGTCGGACCCAAATTCCAAAAAATCGAATGCCCTCTGCGAGTTCCATCAGGAACGAGGCCACAAGACCAAGGATTGCATAGTCCTACGATAAGAAGTAGTGAACATGATCCACCAAGGACATTTAAAGGAGCTTATTAGCAACCGAGGGAGAGCCAATTTCGTCCATGGATGAGAATCACATCAAGGCCTCCCCAAAGCCACCCTCCCCCGCCCGCACCATCCACACGTTCATGGCGGAGGTGATGAAGCAATAATCAACCATGTGAAGTTCACCACCACACACAAATTGAAACGGCTGATCACCCATGAACGGTATGATGACCTCGAAAATAGTATCATCTTTGATAAGTCAGATACCCACGGTTTGACCTTTCCTAATTTTGACACTCTTCTCATTACTTTATGAATTTCAGATAGCGATGTAAAAGGAATCATGGTATACGATGGGAGAAACACATGTATTATCCACCCCTAAGTTCTCACACAAACAAGACTCTAGGATAAGATAGTACTAAACCGTATAACACTAACAGGTTTTAACAATGCAATTGAACGAACCTCCGGAGAGATAACATTGCTCGTCCTCACTGGGGCTATCACCCTGGAAACAATATTCCATGTCATGAACCAAGACACCGCCTACAATGCCATTATAGGGTGACCCTAGATACACGACATGCATGCCATTTCGTCCAGTTTATACCAGGTCATCAAGTTCCCTACCCCATAGGGAATATTCAGCATTCGCGGTGAACAGTGCACAGCTCAAGAATGCTAACACATCTCCCAAGATTGCACATACACCCAACAGTTAAGAGAGGAGGGCTCAAGAGCATAGCAATTACCGAAGTCGCGGCCCGGGTCCGATGAACAAACAGACGTCATCAGAGACCCCAACATCGTGGAAACCACAGGGTTAACAGTGAAAGACCTCGATCCCATCCAGTTGGACAAAAGCAACCACAACAAAAAATCCTACATCGGCCACAAACTCATAGAACCAGGTAAATTCCATAATTTTTTCACTGACAATGTCGATCTGTTTGCTTCTCCCACGCAGATTTGCCAGGTATCCCGAAAGACATTGCAACACACAAGCTGAATGTCGATCCATTCTACCTGCCTGTTCAACAAAACAAAAGAAAGTTTAGTACTGCAACCAACGAAGTTGTCCACAAAGAGGTAGAAAAATTGCTCGCCAACAGTTCCATTCGAGTGTCAAAGTACCCCCAATGGGTCGCTAACATGGTCATGGCGAAAAAGAAAAATAGGAAATGGCGCATGTGCGCAGACTTCACAGACCTAAATAAAGCCTACCCGAAAGTCTCCTTCCCCTTATCTCACATCGATCAGCTCATCAGCGCAACAACAAGACATGAGTTATTAAGGTTCTTGTACGCCTACTCAAGCTACAACCAAATCCTCATGGAGGAGGATGACCAAAAAAATACCTTCATCACGCATCAAGGGACGTACTGCTACAGAGTCATGTCGTTCGGGTTGAAAATGCAGGGGCGAACTATCAGAGGCTGGTCACCAAGATGTTCAAAGAGCAACTCGGCAAAATGATAGAAGTCTATATAGATGACATATTAGTCAAATCAAAAAGAAAAGAGGACCACATCGACCACCTGAGGGACGCTTTTGACATACTTAGACGATACGACATGAAGCCGAACCCCAAAAAGTGTGCTTTCGGCGTGACCTAGAAGAAGTTCATCATTTTTTGGTGTCGCAGAGAGTCATCGAGGTCAATCCCGACCAGATCAAGGCTATAGAGGGAATACTTGAAATTTTGACCCGCAAGAAACAAGTGCAAAAGTTGACCGACCTAATAACCGCCCTATCGAGGTTCATCTCACGATCCTCTAACAAATGCCACAAATTTTTCAACGTGGTTAAAAAGGACAAGAAACTTCAGTGGGATTCTGAATGCGCCAATGCCCTAAGAGAGCTAAAGGCATACTTGTTCTCGCCCCAATTACTCGCCAAAACAGAACTAGGTGAACGACTTTTAATCTATCTGGCCATATCCGACGTCATAATAAGCACAGTCTTTGTCCGTGAAAACAAAGCTACGCAATCTCCAATCTATTACATTAACAAAACCCTGGTCGATGCTGAAATGAGGTATCCCTACCTCAAAAAACTAGCCCTGGCATTAGTCGTAGCTTCACGAAAGTTGAGACCCTATTTTCAATGCCACCCCATCTCGGTGGTCATTACCTTCCCCCTAAGAAGCATCCTACACAAACCCGAGCTATCGCGTAGATTGTCCAAGAAGGCTATTGAATTAAGCGAGCATGATATAACATATCAGCCGCAAACAACAATAAAGTTGCAAGTACTCACCGACTTCGTCGCCGACGTCAGCGCCAAAATATTTCCTGAGGTCGAGCAGGAAGCTGCCCATACCTCCCCCAAGTTACCCGACCTATGGGTCCTGTACACTGATAGTGCCTCCAATGCAGCAGGATCTGGACTGGGACTCGTGCTTGATGTCCCAACAGGAAAAGTCATCCGTCAATCCATATGATGTCTCGACATAACTAACAATGAGGCCGAGTATGAGGCCGTAATTACAGTACTGAATCTAGCTCTCAAATATGAAGCACGGCGAGTCCTCCTCCGATGTGACTCACAATTCGTCATCAACCAAGTCACATATACTTTCCAAATCAAAGAACAAAGGCTACAAAAATACCAGGCAGAAATTCATAAGCTACTGCCCGAGTTCAACGAGTGCCAAATCGACCAGATACCGCGAGCACAAAACATCGAAGCAGACGGTCTTGCCATATTAGCAGCGACCACCAAGGACTTAAGCGGAAAATATAATATGGTCAACCTCCTCCGTTCGTTGATAGACCAAATTAAGGTACGCACCATAAACCTGACTTGGGACTGGCGCAACCGTATTACGTCATATTTACAAGACGGAGTGCTCCCACCCGACAAAAAAGAAACCAAGAATCTTCGAATGCAAGCGGCCTGATACAACATCATCAACTATGAGCTATACAAAAGAACGTTTGGTGGTCTCTTGGCTAAGTGCCTAGGACCAAACTAGGCACATCCTCAAAGAAGTACACGAAGGACACTGTGGAGCATATACCGATAATTGAGCCCTCGTTAGATGCCTTATATGGGTAGGCTATTACTGGCCCACCATGAAAAAGGAAGTCACTGAATTCGTTAGAAAATGTGAACAATGCCAAAAATATACCCCAATGATCCACCAGGCGGGAGAGCACCTCTACTCCATCACATTGCCTTGGCCATTCATCAAATGGGGATGGACATCGTCAGACCCCTTCCAGCAGGACGAGGTAATATATGATTACTTTTGGTTTTAACTGACTATTTTTCCAAGTGGGTAGAAGCAGGTGCATTCGCCCAAATATGCGAGCAGGAAGTTATCACATTCATATGGAGGAGCATCATATGCTGCTTCGCCATCCCCCAAAGAAATCAGTTGTGACAACGGACCCCAATTCACCGGAAAAAAGACTACCGAATTCTTTGAGAAATGGCACATCAAGCGAGTACTCTCTATGTCATATCATCCTACAGGAAACGGACAGGTAGAGTCCTCCAACAAAATAATACTGAACATCACGAAGAAGAAGCTTGAGGACGCCAAGGGACTGTGGCCAGAACTGCTACCAAAAGTGCTATGGGCATATCGCACCACGCCAAAAACAAGCACAGGAGAAACGCCATATTCTCTAATCTATGGAACTAACACAGTGATACCAATCGAAGTCCGGGAACCAAGTTTGAGATACTCCAATGAAAGTGAACCAAGTAACGATGAAATTAGAAAGCAATACCTCGACAAAACAGATGAGCGAAGAGACATGTCTTACGTAAGAATGATAGCTCAAAAGCAACAAGTAGAACAGTACTACAAAAAAAACAAATTCAGACCACTCAAGGCAGGGGACTATGTACTCAAAGCCAAAACACAAGCGAACAAAGACTCACGAGAAGGAAAACTAGAAACTAATTGGGATAGACCATACAAAATCACGGCAACAGCAAACAAAGAGTCATTCGAACTAGAAACAATGGAGGAAAAACTACTACCAAACAATTCGAACGTCGCCCACCTCAAATACTTCAACTTCTGAAGATGGACGTCTTCCAAGTCATACTCTTTTTTCCCTCACCCGAGTTTTATCCCAATTGGGTTTTCTCGGGGAGGTTTTTAATAAGGCGACGAAGGGGGCATCTCAGAGTTTAGGTATTTATTTCATCGTCCCACCTATCGGCTACTTCTCTAGGCCGAGCGATGAATGGACTAGATAGACTGAACTCCTTTAATGCATGTATGGACCGAAAAGAAATGTAATATCCTCCAATGAATAAACAAAGCAGTATTTTTTACACCTCCACCAAATTTGCACATCACGCCAATGCAAAGGAAATATACATTCGACCTCATTCGAATCAATATATATTCGACCCTAATCAAATTTTTATACATTCGACCTCGCTCGAATAAACTTACATTCGACCTCATTCGAATCAATATACATTCGACCTTATTTGAATCAATCTACATTCGACCCCGATCGAATCGTTCTACTTTTGACCTTAATCAAATTAACCTACATTCGACCTCGTTCGAATCATTCTACATTCGACCTCACTTGAATTAACTTACATTCAACCTCGTTCGAATCAATACATATTCGACCTCATTTGAATTGTTCTACATTCGGCCTCGCTCAAATCAACTTACATTCGACCTCGTTCAAATCAATATACATTCGACCTTGATCGAATCGTTCTACATTCAACCTTGTTTGAATCGATATTCATTCAACCTTGTTTGAATCGTTCTACATTTGACCTCGCTCGAACTAACTCACATTTGATATCGAACGAATCAACTTAAATTCAACCTCGTTCGAATCAAACCGAAAGTCAGGGACTTTCTCACAAAAAGAAAAGAAAGAAGAGCTAGAAATACACAACAAAAAACAACTGTTCCATTTCAATCATTCCATTCGAATACATTTTTACAAAGGGCTGGAAAGATGCTCCCACAAAAAACAACAAAACACAAAACACAAAAAAGCAAAAACCAAGTACAAAGACTTCATGCCGCATCATCCCCCCCATCACCAAAGTCACCAGTATACTCATCATCGTACCAAGGGTTGGAGGCAAGCAATCTAAGACGTCTTCATCATCGTCTCCTTCGGACGTACCGGGATCATAACCACAGGCATTACGAGCCGCACGTTCCGTGTCGCGAACATCCTCAAGTTCTGCCTCGAAAAACTTCCCAACCGTCTTCAGCGACCTGTATATATCAAGTTGGGCCTCAGCATGAACCCAGCTTTCATACAAATCCCGTGACATACCAGATCGACAGAAGTATAAGATGTAGATGATCGGGTCTATTGTTGCGCCTTCTCGTCTCATAGAGCGATAACCTGCTCATTCAGCTCAGATAGCTCACTTCCAAACCCCCAATCTGCTCCTCAAACCTTGCCTCCTTGAGCGCCGAAGTTTTCGCCTCAATAGCTCGCTCAGACCTGTAAACATGAAGGGCGCCCCCCAAGGTTGTCGCCTACACCACAACGGTCATTCTTGCTTTTTCAACTCGGCCAAACTCTCCGACCTTGGTGCTCAACTCACCCCTCTATTCGATGGCCTTTTCTTAGCTCTGCTCGAGCTCAACCCTTAAAGACGCCACCTGCCCCTGAAGGTCAGTGTTTTCGACCATCACGCCCTTGCTCTCCTCGAGCTCATCCCGCTTAGCCCTCAGCACCCCCTCAAGCATGTTGCACCTGCCGATGGCCCTCATAAGCTCCTTGTCCTTCTCCTTCAGCTCCTCGTCCTTCTTCTTGAGCCCGTCGTGAAGCATTTGAAATTGGTCGTCTTGGCTAAGTAACTCGACCAGCGTTCGATGATTAGAACGGTACTCTTTGTACTTGGATACCATCTTCTTAAAGAGGGTCGTCCTACACTCTTCCCATCGATCACACTCAATCCTCATAATGAATGTCTGACACATAAAAGAAAACAGGTCAGCGGAAATGAATTACATATTTGAAATAAACTAACCAAACATGGGAAAAGCAAACTTACTTGCAAGGCCATGCCAGATATACCCAATGACAAATATGTGTCCCTCAGCGTCTGCAGCGTCCTGTTCTCAGAATCCGCACACAGAGGAAGGAAGGCCGGCATCGCCCATTTTGAATTGGCCAAGAGGTCGTAATCTACAGCGATGACTATGTGCCGATCAGGACCCTCCGTCCTTATCTCCACTCGAGTTAACCTCTCCTCAAAAGCCCGCACTTCCTCAGGGTTGACATCAGAACCCGACCCATCATCTTCTACAAGGATGGTTTTATCCCTTCTGTCCATTGATGATGAGCCGACCCCCGCCACTTGTGTAGTTTCCCCTCTGTCGAAGGTCCCTTCAACCTATGATGGTCTTTCCTCCGTAACGATAGTCGGCATGGGAGCAGCCTCAATGCCCAGTAAGGGCGTGATGATAGGCTATAATTGCATATTTTAGTCTATTATTACATTCCAATTCACTGGACTTCAGTGAGTTTGCGCTTTAATCGCTAGTGTTTTGCACTAATTATGTGGTTTATGCCTCGTAGGAGTGATTCTGAGCTATGTAGATGTTATGAAATGAATTCAAGTGATTTGAATCTTTAAAGTCTAAGTAAAAGTCCAGGGAATTAAGTCGGGATCGTGTTCGGGGATCAACGAATGATAGTTAAGAATGAACGAAGAATCGAGTAGGTTTATTGCGCACTGTCTAGTAAAATGCACATAACTTTTCGCTCAGAATTCTATTTGGGCTCTATAATATATGTTTGGAAAGCTAATTCGAAGGGATACAACTTTTATGTTTTACATTTTTCCAAATTCCAAACAATCCGCGGTCAGGTCCGCGGTCAAATCCACGGCCGCGGATAGAACATTATGCAAAATCTGCGGTCAGGTCCGCGATCGAATCCGCGGCCGCGAACGTACTTACCTGGAAAAGTGTCTTTTTTCGCGTAGGAGAAGGTATAATTGTTTGGGACCGACCCTACTTTGTATATATACATGGAAAAATGATATTTTGAGGACCTTTGACATACTTTTGACATGATTTAGACCTAAGGAGGCTAAGGAGATCAGATTCGACCTAAGGAGGCAAGAACACACTAGGAGCAAGGCGGAGAATTCTTCTACGAGTTTTTCACTTCCTTCTTCCTATTTCCATTTTTGGTTATGAATTCTAGTATTGTGGTTTTGCATACTATTATGAATAGCTAATTTATTATCTAGGATTTTGATGGAACCTTTTGGAGAATGATTTTCTTGTTACGTAATATAGATTTGCAATAGTATTTTCTCTATTTGTTCAACTATATTATTATTTTGGTTGGTTGAAGAGTTCTCAATCGACTGTGCTTATTTAGTGTGTATACTTGGGAGAGAGCGCATATTTAGGTAGTTGTTGAACAACATCACTCCTAATGTATATGAAGGATTAATATGGAGGGTTTAAAGGTGGGATTAGGGATAACGAAATCTTAGATGCGTTCCGAGTGAGCCGTACTTAATGCCAGCTAGGGTAATTCGATAGAATATGTCTAGTAAATTGTGGTAATTACTCGGGAGAGAGTTACGACAGTCAGAGCGCTCATGATCGGTAGAGAATACTTAGGCGAATTTATAGAAAATGTAGCGGGAAGGATTCTGACAATAGGAAAAATCATAACTCTAGACCTCCTGAATCTTATCTCTAACCCGTAGTATATTTATTGTTAATCTACTACTTTAATTATTTAGTTAATTAGATATAAGAATCTTAATATTTATAACTTAGAAATTATTTGGACTTGTGTTTTTAGCGATATTGAACAACTGTAGTTAAGCCTTAGTTCTCTGTGGGATTCGACTCTGGACTTATAAATCGAATTATATTTATAACGACCGCTTAGTCCTTTTTATAAGGCATAGTTGGGTGTGATCAGGGCGCCGCCTACGCATCCAAAATAATGGGCCTTTCTGCCTCAGTATTAGCAACACCAATCCTTCCAATCTCCACCCTCTGCCTTTTCCTCGGTACCACCTCCCCCTCGTCATGAAATGAATCGTCAGTTAGGTGTAGGACGCGGTGATCGGAGGTCTCAGCCGATGTGACGATTGCCTGCAAGGCGGAATCACCCAACGATAGAGCTAGAGTTTGGCCCTCTCGTACAGACTCGGCTAGTACAAATTGCATTCCAACCGAAGCGACTACCTGGCGGAATGCCGGCACCGGAGCCTTCGCCTTCTTAGAAGCTCACCGAACTGGCGCAAAAAGAGAATCATGTTTAACAAAAAATGATGACAAGCCAGTGGCAAGCTACAACGAAAGCGAAAGGGTCATAAAAATCGGAATCAGACACACTAGTCAATGGCTTAGGACCGAACCTCTTGTTAAAGGACATCCAGTCGCGAATCCCCACAGTATGAGGTAAGACGCGGGTCACCTAGTCTTCGATATCAGGAACCAAGGGAAGTGGACGCTTACTAGTTGAAAGTAGAAAGACATTAGCAAGTCGGAAACAAAAAGAGAAGGGATGGACAAAATATATGACGAATAATGAAAGGTCCTTACGATTGAAGTTCCACTGCTCAAGGAACCCGGTTGGGTCCGCCACTATGTGCCCGATCCTGACAAAGAAGTAATTGTACCAGAACCGGGGGTTCTCTTTGTCATCAATTCCCGTAACCAATCCTTTAGTCCCATGATGGCGGAGATGAATCAGCATCCCCCTGTAGAACTAGGCGAGAAGAGATGCAGCAGATGGCGAATGGAGACTTCACAACCGGCCAACTCTGCACCAGCATCAAAAAGACCTTATATAGGTAAGGGGAAAGTTGTGCCGGGCAGACGCCATAAAAGCGGCAGAACTCCTCAGCGAATGGGGAAATAGGAAGAGAGTAACCCACCAGAAATGGGTATTGGTAGAAAGCGCAATACCCAGGTCGATGAACTTGTATTGAGTTATTTCCGGCCAGAACAATATCGACGTGAGCAGGAATACAGAATTTAGACTACATGTCAGATATTTGCTTCGACCCCATGACTGATAATACCAGCTCAGGAGCAGGGGAAAGTTCCTTCTAAAAGTCATTTCTGACGGACGGGTTCCGAGGAACTATCTCCTCCATGATGGAAAAACTTTCATCTTTCGCAACCATGGGTTCGCCACTACCGGAAGGCATAGCCACCGATAAAGGGGTGGCATTGGAAACTATATCAGAAGTATGAGGGGAGTTTGTCATTTCTACAAGAAACGTGCATACCGTAGAGCCGGAAGAAGGGTATCAAAGGGAAAATGCTTGATCAACAGGAAAGCTAGAACTGAAAAGCAGAAGTAAATCGAAAGTAAGGGTTAGAGAAGAAGCGGAAGAACAAGCAAAGTGCGAAAGAAGTATGAAGTTCGAAAAGTCTTGTTTTTTAATCTCCCTTCCCTTATTTATGAGGTATTATGGCGCCAAGATTGATGCAAGAAACTATCATTAACACTAAGATCGAAGCAACAGAGGCGCTGGAAACGATGCATTGCATCGGAAGATGCGTAATGATGATGCACGTGGTCATGACATCATCCTATGTTAGCCACGCCAACCAAAACCTTTGAGCCGACCCGCCATCAACGCGACGTCGACCAATTCAGCTCATTCGCCATGACGGAATATCTTGTGATTAGATGCAGATAAAATCCGCTCATCAAGGACGACCGCAATAAACAGAGGGACTAACTGTATGAGTCAAAATTAGGTCCAGTTTAGCGAATGCAGACGGACGAGCTTAGGTCGAGGTCGAAACCAACTACGGTCTAGTGGCGAGGAGTCGGTCAAAGAGAGAGACCAGCGCCGAGGTCGAGCAGAGAGCAAATGGCTGCAACTGTTAGAATATTCCTAGGAATATTCTGTTGAATATTCCCCCACATTGTATTTTTTTAAGGTTTCTAGGGATATCCCTTATAGATAGGAAGAGAAGAGGAAATAAAAGGGGACTCGAAACCTTTTATGAAAGAACATCTTGTAAAGAGTTGACTATCAAGAATATACCAAAAGCTTGTCTTGTCTCTCTAGTTCGATTGTGTCACATAATATTCCTCTTAGGTTCACAAGATCCAAGAACGCATAATTCACTTCTATTGTTTATTGTCATACGTTGTAGTTAGAGGAAGGAATCATCCATGTCATCCAACATTTGGGTGATAAATTCCTTCTTATTACATTTAAATGTCATTTATCACGTTTATTGCATGTTCTCATCCTCATATTTATTACTAGCCATTGAGAATTAACTAGGCATTTGATGACTTGACACGATCTCACGCAGTACATGCTGTTTAATTTCGGATCAGGAATTTATTACTTTTAACTTGGATTCACCCCTTGTCTATTTATTAAATTGATTTAACTAAAAGGACTTAAAACTTTTTGATCAAACAAAGTGCGATAATTAATGAAATGACTGTTATTATATATACATGAAATACTTTATTTTAAAATGGTTATTTTTATCTTTAAATAGTTTAATCCTTGCATTACTAATACATATATTTATATAACACCGCCACCCAGATATTGCATTAGCTACTCGACAATTATCTTATGCATCAAATATCAACCAATTTATTATCTTATGTTGGATTGTATGCTGGGATTTAATTTTTCTAAATACCATAACCAAACGACTCCTAAGATTATTTAAAATTTGCATTTGTATTGGGGTTATAACCTAACCTTGGGATGTCTCAATACATCAAAGACTAATAGCCCGTTTGGCCAAATTGTAAAAATTGGCTTATTTTGAGAAGTACTTTTTTTCAAAAGTATTTTTCTCAAAAGTACTTTTGGTGATAAGCAGTTTGTATTTGGCTAATTAGTTTGAAAAGCACTTCTGAGCAGCAATTAGTGTTTGGCCAAGCTGTTAAAAATTGCTTCTAAGTGTATTTTTCTCAAAAATGCTTCCCAAAAAAGTGTTTTTAGAGAAAAACTACTTTTTTCTCCTTCTCCAAAACTGCTTCTGCTTCTCCTCAAAAACACTTTTTTTCCTTCCAGAAGCTTGACCAAACAGCTCAATTTTTGGCCAAAAGTACTTTTGACAAAAAAAAAAAAACACTTTTGACCAAAAATAAGCTTGGCCAAACATGCTATAGCATTAGCTAGACTCTCTACTTCTAGGGATTCTTCTTATTTTAATCAGCTGAGTTTTAATTTGTCCATAAATAAAAGAATGTAAAAAGCATTTTCTGACATTGGGCATATAAACTCTCACGTGTACAGTATCAAAACGAGAATTAATTAGTACTCCTACTCAGTAAACATGAGCAGCATTCACAATGCATTTGGGATCTCAATATAGATCCTCTTGTTCCCTTTGGCTGCGATTTAACTCTGTGCAATGTACCCTAAAACTTTTTGAACAATTACGAAAAAATACAAGAAAAAGAAGCCAACAACATGTCACAAAACCTTGCAAAAAGCTTGTATGTGTTTCTTTAATAGAAATTATATATATCTAGATACTAGTTTAAAGTTTATGTAAGTTGAGAATTTTTTAGTTAAATATTTTAAGATCAAGTTCTAAATTTGAAAAAATAGCCTCAAGCACTTTGCTTTAACGACTTGAATTTGCAAAAATATTTAAGATCAAATTCAAAAGGTATCAGCAACTTATAAAACGTGTTTTGGTCGAACCAGGTACTGTAGACATTTTTTTTTTTTCTGCTTGTACATTAAATAAGGATTCGTAAATTAACTACTTCTCAATTTTACTGATATTGCATCTTAAACAGTGTCACAATATTTATTTGATTATAAAAAGTATTTTTTTAAAATTATATTAATGTATGATTCTTTTTTTTAACGAATTAATAAAGAAATGCTAAAATAAAGCAGAATGGAGGGAGCAACAATTATGTCTCATGTTAGATGATACTATTAGTATGAAAGATTAATCAATTTTCTAGATCGATACTTTTTCAAAAATATTCTAGATACTTTCGGTTATAAAATATATTTATTAGTATATTTTATATTATTTCTGATTAGGAATAGTGGTTGCATAAGTTAGTGTACATTTGTGATTACAGAGGTGGATCTAGGATTTTAGATTAATGGATTTAACATTTAAAGTTATGAGTTCATATCTATTATTTATTGTAATTTTACTGATTTTTTATATATAAATTTATGTTCCGCGTTAAAAATATTATATTCAATTGAACCCGGGTGGTTCTATACTGCATCCGCCACTGTTTGTGAAGGCTAAACCTTCGGGTTTAGCAAAAGGTGATAAACGGGCGAAGCGTGACACGGTCCTCAACGGATGTTACGATGATTTGTGAGTCCAGCTTATAGCAGGCCAAGCTGGAAATTTTTTCTTATTTTGAAAATTAATTTTTTTTAAAAACTTTTCAAATAAATATTTTTTGAAGAAAAGCAATATGTATTTGATTAATTAATCTGAAAATCACTTTTAAATAATAATTTGTGTGTTGGCAGAATAAAGACATGAAATTTTTTACTTAATATTTAATATTGTATGGATAAATAAATAATCTCAAATACTTATTATTAAAGATAATAATTAAGTATTTTTTTATTTTATTTAAGTAAAACGTGAAAATAAAATTCAAAAGTACTTTAATTCTTTCAAGATGATTTAAATATATCAAATAATCATTCAACAAATATAAAAACATTCATCCCAAAAGTCATCATATATTAGAAAGTTATCCTAAAAATAAAAAAAATATTTATACATTAGGAAATTCCAATAATATAATCTTAAATCCTAAGTATTAGGTTTAAAATAAGTAAGTTATTTTGTCATGTACCATATTTTTCTAAGAATATTTTTGATAAGAAAAAAAGTCAAAATTACTTTTGCTTTTGCTTACGGGAGAACCCATTTTTTTCTACTTCTCTATTTTTGTTTCTTCCCAAATTTTTTTTTTTTCTTTCTATAATACTTGGCCAAATACCTCAAAGTTAAAAGAAAAATAGTGCTTTTTGAGGAAGAAAAAAAAAAGACCTTTTTGGACCTTTTGGGCCGGAAGAAGAAACAGGTTATTAGTTAAAGCTTACACCTTTTAACCGAATTAACTCCAAAATTGACGCCGTTAGCTTCGGTCTAAAGGTCCATGATTCTCGCTCCTGGGTACAGATTTTGAGTGGGGCCAAGTTGCAACGGCTAGTTGTGCTGACGTGGACAGTCATAAGCCAACGTCAAATCTGAAACCGTTAAAGTTGTACGCCATGTGTCAATAGCCCCGCCGGCTAATTGCTCTACTGAACCCAAACTAGCGCCACCCCACGCGTGAAAGGTCCCATTCTTTCCTTATGTTCCATTAAACGCCCTTTGGTTGTTCCATTTGAATTTTGTTATCAAAATTTAGTAAATTTTATGGGTTCAAAAGTTATGGATTTCGTTGAACCGTTATTAAAACATTACATCCATTCCTATGCGTATCATTTTGTGTTTCACCGAATACAAGATATTTATTTATATGGATACTTAGTCAGAACCAAAGAAAATATTTCGATAAATATATTATTGTATTAATGATCTAATTAGTGGACCAACTCTCAAAAAATCATAATACAAGTTTTTGACATATTTGAGTTTGTAAATTTGGTACAGATGATATTGTCATTAGGATCACAAAGTGGCTAAGTACATGAATTCACACAAATAGGACCTATGTAATTATTAGGCATAAAAATACCTCATTTCATAAGTAAAATCCATATAGTATACCCAACGTAAATTTTGTTATCTACTAAAATAATCTTAGACTTTTGCGGTTGGGTGTCAATAGTTCGGTTCGCTTATTAAATTAGACTTTTCGAAATTGTCCTATCGATTTCTCTTTGATATCGGTATAGTTCGATTAATTTTTGATATTCTTTTAAATATCATGTAAAAGTCACTAGTAGAAGTAGATGCAATAACATACATACTTTTATAGGAATTAGCAAAACTGTCTAGACATTTTTACTGTTTAAAAAGTAATGAATTAAGAAAACATGAAAGATGACCAGAGTATTAATACATCAACTATTCTACAATAACGTAAAAGAAATTAAGCAAAGACAAAAAAATATATATAAATCACACGAGTAAAAAGATATTAATCAAGTTGGGACTCAAGAATAAAGTCTATAGAACATTAAATATTCAAAAAGATAAATATAAATCATAGGAAAGAAAATATATTCAATGCATTGTGGTTTGCTAATCATAATCGCTAGAATACTGTGTCTTGCTAGTGAATATGCTAGAAATAATTTAGTTTCAGTAGTAGTAGCATAATAGGTTTGAGAATTAGGATTTTGAATTTAATTAATTATTGGCTTATAGTAGTTGTTTTCATATTTCTAAGGCCAAAAAAATTTAATACTTTATTATTACATGTAAATTTTTTTTGGTACGGTTCGGTATTTTTTCAATTTATTTTCATAAAATAAAAAATCTAACCTAATCATTAGTACGATCGTAAATTTATATAAAAAAACCTATGATTTTATCAAAAGAAACATAAAATTTAATTCATGCGGTACGATTTAGTCAGCTTAATCAATTTTTAAATATTCATTGATACCCCTAATCTACAACATCTCATGCCACAAATTGTACCCTTTAATAAGAGTAAATTCAAAGTTTATTACGCTAGCATTTGGGCATTGTTTGAAAAAATTAAAGACATATTTGAAAGTTAAAATTGTATTTGGACATATATTCTATTTTAAAATTTTGTAAGTAGTTAAAAAAATTTCATCGAAAAATTCCCTAAATCAATGTTTTGAAATATTTAAGAAAAAATTAAAATTTTAAATTTTATTTCATTACGTATTGTTTTAAAAGGCGGGGGCGTGAGACGAGGCGTTTTACCTCTGACGAGGCGAGGCGCAAGCCCTGAGACATGGGGCGTAAGTCTCACGGATCTTTAAATTTTGCTAATTTCAAGACTTTTAAGATAGTATAAAATAAAAAATAATTATAAAAATTACATTAAAATGACAAAATTATAACAAATAATTTATTTAAAATATGTATAAATTATAATTCAACTATGAATAATATGAAAAGTATGACATATATCATAATTTACAAATTAGCTGCAGTATCGTTACAACTCAAACATCAAAAGTAATGTACTCGATATGAAGTCTTATATGTATCTCTTAAGGAGTAATGAATCTTGAAGAATTTCAATATTATAATTTGATATTCTTTCTTAAAATGCTCATTTTATTTAACGTGCTTTCTACTTGAAAGAGAATTTATCTTTACTAAAAAAAATAAGGTTTTAGCGACGGATAAATTCTGTAGCTAAATAGAAAAATCCATCGATAATCATTTATCGACGGATTAGCAAAAGATTATCAAGAAATTTTGTTAGCTACGAGCATTTTAGTGACAGATTAGCGACGATTTCGTAGCTAATTCCAATTTTTTTGTAGTGTATACAAAATATAATTCACAATTTAAATATGATTCTCTAGCATCATTCATTTTTAACTTTCAACAAGTTAATAAAGTAACACATAATTCACCATACAATACCAAAATAACTAATTATTTGTAAATAGTTACTAGCTAATACTGAGCTATTAAATTAATAAGTATTGTATCTCGTAAACGAGAAAAAAAATAATATTTTGAAATATTATATAGTAAAGACATAACAAAAGTTAATAGATAAATACTTTTTAAATGTAAGATTTATTTAAAATTAACTATCATAGCAGTCTCAGTAGATAACGTGCAATAATTTTTATTTTAATTATAACATAAATTACTCTCAACTTAATGATTTATAATTAAGAAATAAATAATTTTGAGTACTCAACAATTTATTAAGAAAATTTGAGGATTTACAAGGTTAGTTGCATACAATTGTATAAAGTTCTATTAGGCCGGTCAAGTATGCTGGGCATTGGGCGTGTCCGGGGCATAAGCCCCGATGGCCGAGACGTAAGTCTCACGAAACTATGACCCAAACATAAGCCCAAGAGCGTTTTACGAGTGTTCCGCTCGATGCTTAAGTGAACAAATAATATTTTAAATTTTATTTAAAAAAAAGTACTCTCTCCGATTCACAATAAGTGTAAAATTTACTTTTTCATTCTGGTTCAAAATAAGTGTCCAGTTATGAAATCAAGAAAAAATTTAATTTGTTTTTACAAAATAACCCCTATGTATATATCCCTAAAAAATTTTCTTACTTCTCACATTAAATATTTAATTAGGGGTAGTTTAGTCATACTAGGTATTTTTGTATAGGATTTAGTATTTTCTTAATGAGCGTGCTAAAAGTTAATTGGACACTTAGAGGTCGTTTGGTTGGAATATGATTTATACCGGTATAAGTTATGCCGGTATAAGTTATATTGGGATAAGTTATGCTGAGATTAGTTATGCTGGGTATTGTTGTTTATTCTTTTGTTGTATTAAGAATGACAATTGCATAATTTCTAAGAAGAAGATATAAATTATACATGTGTTAGTTACCCCACCTTTTATAAGGTATAAGTTATCCCAGTATTAAAATTAATATCGGAATAACTTATACCTAATTTACTAACCAAATAATTTATTAAAATATTATTAAATTTTTATATCACCCTCATACCTTCTTATACCTCATGTCAAACGACCCCTTATTGTGAATAGGAGGGAGTAGTAATTAAAATGTACTGCCAAAAGGGAGCTACATTTTTCAGGGATACTTACGGAAAACAGGAAAAGTGTCCAACTAAACCGAAAAGGTCGGCGCGTGGGGCGGTTACCTGGTGAGCACTGCAGACAAAGCTGTCCACTTTTTCATTCACTTTCTTCATTATTTTATGCATATTTTATTAAATAATATAAGGATAGCAGAGGTTTATACTAAAGTAGATAAATATATGGTAGAATTAAATTAAATCAGAAAACTTCTTTGTGATTTTGCAACTACAATTAAAGATTTCCAATAACAGTAATACTTACTAATATTGTTGCATTGATAAGTTATATTGAAAAAGAAAAAAAGCCACATTTGATAAAAAATTATAAGTTGAGGTCTTGAGGAAAAGAAAGGAGAACAACTTTCTAGTCCAAAAAGCATTGTCTATCATTGTTTTTTAAAGGCAACTAAAAAAAATTAATCTTATGCTGGACCCACCTCTTATCCTTTGCGTTTGTGGTAATTTTAGCACTTTGTCAATCATTTAAGGCAAAGACGACTTGGTGGGACAAAGTGGAGAAATTTAAATGTTTTTGAGAGTAAAAGGTCAAGAAAGGGCTCAATTGTTGAATCACCTCCAACATTTTTAAAGTTAATCACTTTGATTTTAAACATTTGTATTTTGGCTAAGGACCCTCTTGATCTATATTCTAATGCTAGGATATCTCGTGTAATCATGGAAATTAGAAGATCGATCAACCTTTTATTTGTATTTTGAGGGAGGGATCAATATAAGATAAGAGAGTAAACGCTTTATACCGACACATTCTTGGTTCCCATAATTCGATCTTATTACTCCATTAATTATTATTTCGTCATTCTATTTTATTTAATTATATTACAACATAGGACAACAAAACTTTTGGTCACTTGCAAAATGTATATTTTAAAGCATATTTAACTTTAAACTAATAGAATTTTGCATTTTCAGTACCTCACCAACAAGAATATTGACAACTTCCAAATGTTAAATACCCGTACTTTATGCAAAGAAAAGTAATTTTGATACTTTATTTGCTTTTTTTAAGTTAAATTTGATGTAAAAGAAGGAGTATCAAAAATGGAATTTAATTTACCGAAACCAAGGTGGCAATTGTTTTTCCTTGCATGTACAATCTTCCTAAACTTGTCTATGAATCAAGTGGCCCATTAGTGCCATAATGCATGTTTGTGTAAAGAAATAGCCATAAATGCGATAGTATTATCAGAAACTATTTAGTGACTATTAACTTTCTATATATATATATATATATATATATATATATATATATATATATATATATATAATTACTTTCTATAACTATTATTCAGTTGTTATGGTAGTGTATTCGTTGTATTCGCGCAACTGTATTCACGAATACAACAGCAAAAAGCGCTTAAAAATCAGGACAGTCCAGATGTACACGCATTAAAAATCAGAGCCTGTCCGGTCAAGTTAGTGGGAAGTAAAAAGTACGGGAAAAATTTACCCGCAACATTAAATGTTTATATTAAAACAATAGATATATGACATGTGTCTTATATATGGACTTCAATTATTTAATCATGGTAAATTATGTGTATTCTCATCTAATTAAACTAATTAATCATGACGAGTTACTATAGTATGGTGTAAACACCCGGTGTAGATAAGTATTTACCTAAAAGGTACTCTCGCCGTTCAGTTTTAGTTATTCATTTTTGATTTTGTACTCCCTTTAAGAAAAACTAAATGAAATATATATTTTATATATGCCCATAATAATGATCGCATTTTCGAAAATCTTGAAAAATGATTTGAAAAATAAATAGTTAATAATAAGGATAAAACGGGGAAAAGAAAAGATTGCCTTTCTCTTGATTTCGAATGGTGGAGTGAACGGAGGAATTACTTTTTTTTTGTCACAAAAATACTTTTTGAAAAATTAAAATATTTGGCCAAAATAAAAAAGTATTTTTAAATAGCAGCAAAAATAATTTTTCTATTTTTGAGGAGAATCAACAAATTCTAGCTTCTTCGGAAACTAATCTATTCAAGATAAAAATATCCTTACATTAAATATATATATTTGAAACTATCCCTCATTAATTTGATATTCCTATTTTCTTTTTCTCTTTTACCATATATTTCTTCTCTTCTTAATCCTATCATATTTGTATCCTCGTTCTCTTATTTCTATCCGGAATATTCTCTTTACCAGCTCTTTTCTTTTATATAGTAATTTATAAGTGTTGATTTTTAATTTATATTAAGTGATATAATTTAACATATTTAAATCATCATTTAAATAATAAGTAATAGTAGATGCCCCAATATTATCTCTATGGAATAATTATTTTTCATATTCATTATAATCTTTAAATTACTTTATTAAAATACATATTTAAATTCATTTATTTTTTTAAATAATACTAATTGCAAACTAAACCTTTACGATCCTTTTTATAAATTGATACTCAAAAGTTTTTTTTGTTTCGAATGATTAGCCAAACACAATTTACTTGTAAAAACTTATACACAATGAATAGGCCAAACACAAACAGCTGCTTTGCAAAAATACTTCTTTTAAAAGCACTTTTAAACAAAAGTACTTTTAAATATAAACGATTTTTGGCAGCTTAGCCATATGGGCTCTTATTACCTTTTCGAAAATATTACTATAGAAAATTATGGTGTCAATGTAAATAGAACAATTATTAAACAAAATTATCTCAGCAAGTTTAAATTCTCCGGCTTAGACCATCTCCAACCCAACACTAAATTTCACACTGAAATGGTGTAACACCAGATTTACTCCAACTATTAAACCATTTTTTACACCAAAAAAGAATATTTCTTTTTATATTCTTCTCTCTCTTCTATATTATATTATTATCTTCCATTTAAATTTTATTTTTTATTTCCTTCAAACAAATTTTATCTTTTTTCTTTTTCCATATTCATCACATATAATTCACATTCGCCACTTATATAATCATTTATTATAAAATTATTTTAAAGGATAAATCAACTAAAAGTGAAATCATTGATAAAAGATACTTAAATAAATATTACATCATAGTCAAATTTAATTTAAGTACCACATAAATATTCAACTTTCGCCTCTATTCTCCGATAAATGCTCGATTAATGCATTACGAAGTGCGAAATGCGCATCTTTATCCTTAATTTTTTTTTGTCGAGCTAAAAATTATTCAAATCAGTGATCTTCATCTGCTGCCATTTCTACCGTAGGAGCTGGACATTCACGTGCATCTTGAATTGGTGCATTAAAATTACGCTCGTCCTCAATTATCATGTTGTGCAGTATAATACATGTGGTCATTACATCACGTAGCACCACTTTTCTCCAAAAATGTGACGGACCTGCAACAATTGCAAAATGAGATTGCAAAACTCCAAATGCACGTTCAACATCTTTTCGACATGATTCTTGTTTCATTGCAAAATATTTCTTCTTCGCTGAATGTGGCTCTCAGTTTTTTAGTAATTTTGGTGCACCTTGAAATGACATACCAGATTATTAAACTTATGTTTTATATTTTTTTAATGTAATTTCAATTTTATTGTATCCTCTTTTGATGTACTTTTAATTTTAATGTATTTTTATTTTATGTATTGTTAATTTTTTTTAAAAATTTTAGTTTTCAATTTTCAATTTTAGCAACATTAGATATCTTACATTTGTATTTTTTATTTTTTAAAAAATAGTTATATTTCTTTTTATACAATAATAATAATAATAAATTAACTTATAATTTTATATAAATATAATATATACAAAACTTAATATGTCAAAAAAATAGGATATAAATTCAAATAGAGTAACCTTGAAAAAGTATCCCAAAATTCTCTCTCTCAATGCTCACGACGTAACTTAGTCTAACCTACACCGGTGTGTCAATGGCAGGGGCAAGAGGCAGGGGAGGTGGCCAAGGAAGAGGACGAGGCCGACCACGGAAGATACCGATCAACAATTTTTAATTTACAGCTGGAAACAATGAAGATTCAAAGGAAGATGTGATAAGAACAACACATGCAAACAAGGGATCTGCAGCTAAGACTCAAGTAGAAGCTTCACCTGGTATTCACGAGTCCCAATTGAGCTCAGATGTAGCTTTGAAGGAACGTGATCTAGGTGGAGAAGCAACTAAAGCGATTGAGGTCAACTCACAATCGCAAAACCAATAGAAAAGTAACACTAGCTAAACAGAGCAAGGAAGAGGCAAAGGTAGAGGAGAAACCAGCATGGGCGAGCTTATTTGAGAAGAACAGAGCAGCAGAAAATGGTACGAAACTAACCTATATTCCATCGCAAGTGGTTGATGGCCAAGTTATTGTTTAATTAGATAAGGAAGAGGTTGATAGAGAAACGAAAAAATAGAAAGGGGCTCTAATCGCATATGTACTAGGTGATTTACCAGGATATAATGTAATGAAAAGATATATAGAAGCTAATTGGAACACCATTCCAGATCCAGATTTATTTATGCATGAGGATGGGTATTACATCATCAAATTTAAGATGATGGAGGATATGCAGGAAATTTTGTTAATTGGACCACACTCAATCTATAATAGACCAATTATTCTTAAATAATGGACAGCTGATTTTGATTTTGAGAAGAAATTCCCCACTGAAATTCCTCTATGGATTAGATTCCCAAAACTTCCATTGAACTGCTGGGGTGTGAAATCACTAAGTAGAATAGCAAGTTCAATTGGCACACCTATGTATGTTGATGAGTGTACTGCTAAACAATTGAGAGTATCCTATGATAGGATGCTAATAGAGGTGGATGTGACAGAACCTCTGAAGGATGAAATAATAGTTGAGGATTGAAATGGGAGGACCTTCTTGCATCCAATTAAGTATGATTGGAAACCAAAATTCTGTGAAACATGCCAAGTCATTGGGCATATCTGCAAGCAAGAAGAGAGAGGACAGAAGCAATATGGTGCAACTATGAATGAGAAGAGAAAGCCAAAGAAGATAAGGCAACAATGGGTGACTAAATAGAAAAGAAAGACACAACAAACAAAAGAAGAACCTATTCCAGAACAGGAACTAAGCAAGCAACAACAGGAGACCATAAGGGTAATCGAAGCAGGACAAAGTTCAGGGGTTATAAAGATGAATATGCCAGTATTGCATGAAGATCAAACACCAAAGGTTATGAGCAAAAATCAAGAGGTAGAGAGAACAAGTCCAGAGTTTAGTGACATCAATTTTCCAGTGCTTGGATCAGTTCCAATGAGGAATGGGTTTCAAATACTAAGTAGATAGGGGAATGGTGCTCACATTGTACCTCCTAATATAGGAGGTAAGGTAAAGAGATCAATATGAATTGGTTAGGATGGAATATAAGGGGATTGAACAAAAGGTATAACCAGAAAGAAGTGAAGAAAATCCTAAAAACAGAAAAAATAGGAATGGATGCTATTGTTAAAATAAGGGTGATGGGTTTTCAATGTCCTTAACTTATGTCTCTTATGTTTTGATGATCTAACAAACTTATTGTGAAGAACCTGACCCACGTGGTATACATTTCAAATGAATAATGTCCAGCCTGATCTCCAGCAAATGAATGAACAATCGCAAGGAGGAACATAATATGGACTTGGGAACCTGGTCCCTTAGGGTTCTCCTACAGAAGTACAAGTCAGTGAATATCCGCAACTATTACAAAGAGGAATACAACAGGGACCTGGTCCCTTAGGCTTCTCTAACAGAAGTACAAGTCAATCGTACCACTGGAACTTAACAGCAGAAAGTGACTGTCTCGCAACTGTTACAAAAAGAGGAACACAATAGGGACCTGGTCCATTAGTGTTCACTGATAGAAGTACAAGTTAACTATACAGCTGGAACACAACTGCACAAAAGTGACTGTGCAGCAGTCACTTCTCATTGGGAAGAAGCGTGTACCAATAGTTGACATCACCATCCATTGTGATATCTTTTGTAGTATAACAACCTGGTGCAAGACATAAGATATTTACTTGTGCATTCAGTGATATTCTGTCAAGAATAACAGTGTTCATCCGGTATTGAAGTCACTGGTGTGTCAAGAACAAGAAGACAATTCCACTAAGGATCAGTGTTATAATGAGTCTATGTGTATCCGTAGTTGAGTTGTAATCTTGTTATTTGTTCTTTATTGTATCTCCTATATTTCTTTCTTACAAGTTTTGTCTTAGGAAAACTAAAAAATCCATAAACTTTCGAGTTTATGTTGTGACTAGGTTTAGTCATAAGTTTATAGCCTTTGTAACTAGAAGAGTCACAAAGTGGCTTGTGGTAAGAGCATCACAAATTAAAGAAAGTCTTTGTAATAGAGTCATTACAAAGTGGCTTGTAATAGTGAGATTGCAAGTTAGTGAAATTAAAAGTCTACAGGTGTAAGTCGTGGTTTTTTTATCCCCTTGTGTGGGATTTTTCCACATAAAAATCCCTTGTCTTCTTTACTTTCTATTTTATTAAGCATTCTTAGCATAACCTCATAGAGGACCAGGTACTCTACTATTTGGTGGACTCATACAAACTATCAATTGGTATCAGGGCAGGTTCTTTCTAAAAGGTTAACACCTAAAAAGGATCGCGATGGCTGCTCCACCCAACTTTGAGGAAGGACAATCAACCAACAGACCTCCTAGATTTAATGGTCGGTACTATGGCTGGTGGAAGACTCGCATGCATAATTTTATAACGGCCGAAGATTTAGAACTGTGGGACATCATTTGTGATAGTCCACATGTTCCTATGAAGAAGTTTGAAGAAATTGGACCGATGGTGCCGAAAGACAGAAAAAAGTACAGTGATATTGATAGAAAAGTTGTAGAAAAGAACTATTGCACTAAAAAAATCTTGGTATGTGGTATAGGAACCGATGAGTACAATAGAGTCTCAGCTTGTGATACTGCCAAAGAAATATGGGAAGCATTGCAAACTGCACACGAAGGAACTACTCAGGTTAAACAATCCAAGATTGACATGCTCACCCCATAGTATGAGCTCTTCATGATGAAAGATAATGAGTCTATATATGATATCACACCAGATTCACATCCATCATAAATGAGATTCATTCACTTGGAGATGTTATTCCCAGAAACAAGCTTGTAAGAAAAATTCTCAGTGTTCAACCTGGTTCTTGGGAAAGTAAGGTAAATGCCATCACTGAAGCTAAAGATCTAAGAAGTCTAACCATGGATGAGTTGATTGGCAATTTGAAGACATACGAGATGAAAAGAAAGAAAGATAGTGAAAGAAGATAGCCAAAGAAGGAAAAGAACATGGTACTCAAGGCTGAAAGTAGTGACTCGAGTGAAGAATATAGTGATATGGCCTGTCTTACTAAAAGATTTCAAAAGATTGTTCGAAGGAATGGTGGTATACCAAAGAGGGGCAGTTCAAGTAAAGCAAGGAGCAATGATCTCTGTCACAGGTGCAGAAAGCTAGGGAATTTCATCAAATATTGTCCACTTGCGAAACAGGAGTAATACAAACAAAACCCTGACAAAGCAGGAAAAAGGAACCTGGTTCCAGACAAATGATTCAGTCGAAAAAGTGTAGCTGACAATATTATGAAGCAGACTCTTGCTTCTTGGGGAGACTCCTCTAGTGAATTAAAAAGGGAACCAGATACAGAAAATAGATCCATGATGGCAGTGGAAACTGGAGCAACGAAGTATGATTTATTGTTCGCGCTGATGGCTCAATCTGATAATGATGAAGAAGATGAAGACGATGAGGTAAATTTTAGCGATGTTCAGAGAAATATGAAATCCTACTCTTCTAAGAAGTTAAGGTCACTAGAAAATGTTCTAATTTATGCTTATTATAGCTTTATAATGATAAGGAGATCTTGACCATAGAACTAGGAGAAGCCGAACAATCTAGAGATGATCTGGTAGTCTGTGAAGTGGACCTAAATGAGACCATAGCTAATCTTGAAAAAGAAAAGGAAGTCTTGAATGAAAAAATAACTAGTGTGGGAAATGAGAGAGATGACCTGATGGTAGTAGTTGTTGACTTGAAGGAAACAATAGAAGGTCTTAGCAATGAAAAACACACCCTAGAAGAAAAATTGCAACTACTGAACAAGAGAGGGATGACCTTTTAGTGATAATTACTGATCTAGAGGAAACCATTGAGGGACTCAACAGAGAACATATGAATGTGAGTCTTGGGAAAGGGAAGGAAATAGCTAGTGAGACACACATCAAGCTTGAAAAAGATATTAACTGATGTGAAAACTAGTCTATGTGGTGAACTTGAGAAGAATCGGCAACTCTAAGCTGAATGGGAGAAAGTAAGAATTGATCTTGAGAAATCTCTGAAGTGGACTGGTCCTCAGATGTTGTCACTGCCATGTATTTTAACAATAGTGGAACAAGAAGGGCATCGGGTTCCAGAGGGAGAAAACTCCTTACAACCCTTACATCAAGTACGTCACTGTCCCTGATAACTGGCTGTGTACCCACTGTAGGAACAATGGGCGTTTTAAAGAAAATTACCAGGCCAGGGTTCAATCTGTTCAGAAAAACAAAGCGTAAACTGACAAAGTGACTACTAACAAGGGTCCAGGTGCCGCTTGCAAGAAACGAATGTTGCCCACATGGACTAGAAAAGCCCTTATCCAGCCCTTTTATCATAACAAGGGACCCAAAATAGTTTGGGTTCCTAAATCTAACCCATGATTTGCATATGCAGGGAGCAGTGAGAGGAAACGTATTGCAATAGACCATGAACAGTGGATGTTCGAAGCACCTTGGATTTCTTCCCACTGAAAGCCCTGTAGGAAGGGAATGTACTCTTCCAATAAGGGGGGTACATTCTCGGAGTTTGAAAAGTTGGCAAGCTTCTTTGACACTCAGTTGAGAATGTGTTTTATATTGATGGCCTAAAGAACAGTTTCCTGAGTGTTTCTCAAATCTTTTATAGAGGGAACAAAGTAGAGCTCTTATCAAAAGTGTGCACAATTACCAATCTGGTAACTGGCCAAGTGGTCTTAGTGACCAAAGGAAACAAGAACATGTACTTTACTGACTATGAATCTCCATAAGCTAGTGATATGAGATGCTTGAAGTCAGTGATGATGATGCATAACTTCGGCATGAAAGATTGGTGCATGCAAGCCTCTTACCTCCGAATAAATTGATTCAGAAGGACCTGGTTCGTGGTCTACCAAACTCAAGATTTACCTGGACACTGGGTCACTGAACAAAGGAGGAGACTCTCGAGCTATTAATGATCTGTGTCAAGAAGATTTAAGTGAAGATCAAATTGAAGAGAGAATGGATCAGATTTGACCACGGGATAAAATTTACCAACGCCAATATGTCCGATCAAAAGGAATAAACACATGCATGCTACCTAGCGAACTAGTGTATGATCAGGTCCCTCCAAGACAAAGACCACTATGACTACCAAATGAAAGAAAATCAAAGGCAACTCATCTAAGGACCCTTTTTAATAAAGATGCCATGTTCTCAACAATGGAAAGAAACAGCTTGGGAAGTTTGATGCAAAAGGGTGATAAAGGAATCCCTCTGGGATACTCCCCACGAAGCAAATGCCACAAAGTCTACAACAAAAAGGGCATACTGGGTAAAGGAAGAGTTCATGCGCTATTCAACGAGACACCTTCCTCCAACAAAGGAGGAAACAGTGATGATAAATAAAATGAACCATCTCTGGTCCCTAGGAAATATCTGAGGTTTCAAATTGGGAAGGCTGATATGATGTGTAAGATGAAGGAGAAAGGTGAAAGACAATGCAACATCCTCTTCCACTTCTCACGAGGAACCTGGTACTGAAATTGCGACCACTGAAGCTGAAGAAAGAATAAAGATACAGTACAAGACACTCCACAAGTAATAGTACAAGGAGTGCATGGTAATCCAATTAACCTACCAAGCTCCTCTACCAAACAAACCTCAATTCCAAACTAGAAACTCAAAAGCTCCCATCCACCTGATAACACAATCACTCCCCTTCATTCTGAATTGAGATAAGAAATTTTTTTAAAAAAAGAGAATTTTTTCCTGTCCCTTCTGTATCTCCACTCCATATTAGAATCCAAATTCAAGTCCCAAGGAATCATATTTGAAGGCTGCTAAAAGAAGTCTTGAGCTACCCTAAGGGAACACAGGACCTGGCACTGCAGGTGACAACTTAACATTATTGAGTGTGCTGATGATTAGCTATGTCGCTTATCTTACGGACAGAAAAAGCACTTATAGAATGTCTCACTTGTCATGATCATATTTCATCTCTCGGGGCACAAGGAAGCAAAACTCAATGGCTTCGTCAATAACTGAAGCAGAATATTTTAAAACAAGAGGACCAAGCATATTGAGTTGAAGCATTATCTTATGAGGGTCAATATGGAGAAAGGGTTGAATTGTGAAAGTGTTGCAGAACAGAAGACCAAATTCAAGATATCTTCACCAAAGCCTTGAGTAGGGAATATTCTGGAAGAAACAAGGTATAGCTGGGGTCATGAGAGTCTAATAGAGAACCTGATTCTCCATCAGTTGGCTATGCAAAAAACCTTCAGATAAAATTAGCTAAAGTGTTTTCTGACCAGGCCTAACTCACATCGATACTGTTGCAGGTAAACACGCATGACGATCATAGAAGCTAAAGGTACAGTTATGAACTGCGAAAGAAGAGCTGCTAAAACCTTTTTCAAAAAAAAAAAATAGTTCGGGCATTAGGTTACTGTACCACAGGTTAGCATTAATGTGTTTTTCTCCACATGTCGTCTCAAAATGGTAACATAATTAACTTAACTGCCACATTATCCAACTTTTCAAAGTCTACTTGACATGTCTTGTCTTTCAAATCCCTTCATCCCCTCTTCACGATAACGTTTTCCCACAAACCTACCGACATTTTTAGAACTATTCAAAACTCGTTTCTCTCTCTTCTCATCATTAGTCCCTCTTCCAATAAAACTCACTTTCTCTCTCTCAGCAAGTCATGAACCTTCATCTCCTCTGTATATCTGTGATCCTCTTCTCATTTCTCCTTCTCACTCTACTTTTATAATGGCAATCGAACGATCGCTTCCCTCACCCACCATTCACACCATTCCCACATCCCTTCTACTCTTAAAATCATCTCCAGAAATTCTCTATTCTACTCCCTCAAATACTAATGTGTCCACACCTGGTTCCTCATCTTTTCCTATAGTTTTTCCTTTTCTAACGAACCCTATTTCCCTTCCATATATTGAAAACCCTATATCTCGTCACTCCTCCGATCTCATCAAAGAACACTCAGGTGGTTTTACCTCTCAAGTGATAGAAGTCTCTAAGCACGATCCTGATCAATATCTAAACTCCTTAATGTTGGACTTGGTGGCTCTCACAGAGTCACCAAAAAGGGAAGCAGCGCATAACATCATGGCTATCGCTGCTGAGAATCTGATGAATGAAGGAGCATATCTCCCATCTGAGTATCAGGGGGAAGAAACTTCATTCCTAGGCGATGTAAGAGCCATAGTACTCCTCGAGTCTTTGGCTCATGAGACAATCCTAGAAAAACCTGCTGAAGAACCTGATTCTCTTCCGGGTAAACTCACTTCTGCATCTCATGATCACCCTAAGCTCTTAGAATCCTCTCCCAAGGCACCCACTATCAGGTCATAGCAGAAAAAGGGTTTCGAGTCTACAGTACAGAAAAGTAGGAGGAGTGTCAAAACAAGGACAAAGAGGTTGATGAATCAAGGGGAATTTGCTACTGACAAGAGATTTCTAGCAGGCGGGTTTGACAAAAAAGCTCTAACAGAATTCGATTCCTTAGTGAAACAATCTACAAAAGCTCAAAAGTCTGTGGATGAATCTTCCAATAAAGCTATTGATAAGTAGAATGATACTTTTGTGAAGGAAGCAGCAAGTCTAAAATGAGCCCAGTTGAGGAAGCCATGTCTGAAGATGATGATGTGGAGACAGTAAGTTGGAAAGGAAAGTCTGTTGAAAGTTCTAGAAAACTAAAATGGGAAACTATGAGGGAACCTGGTCCTCTAAGGACCATGCCAAGTGACAGTGGTCTGGGGTAGGAGAGATTAAGAACTCAAAAGGTCTTGTAGGGTCGTACATTTGACCCAGCAATTATATAAATGGTAGGTATGAGACAAATTCTGGAGATAGTTGAGTTTCAGCAATGGGAGCACTTGTTTCAGGGGAGCATGCCTCTGGTGTACGAAGATGCAGTGTAAAACTTCTACGCATCTCTCTTCACTATTGAGGGGGATCACATTTGTACGCTAGTAAATGGAGTAGACATTGTACTATACGCTTCATAGTTATGAAAGGTTCTCAAAATTCCATGTGAAGGAATGTCCTCAGTCAAAGGTGTCTGTGGTATAAAATTTAGGAGAGCCATCTTGAAAGAACAAGATATTCAGCAGGGGGAACAGGTGCATAAGAAAGTATTACTTCCTGAGTACCAGGCTATCTTTGAACTAGTCAATAAGGTGCTCTTACCTCGTTTTGAGAGGCGGTCTATTGCTATAAAATCGGATATGGTCTTAATGGAAGCGCTTGATGAGTTTGTCCCAATCAATTTGCCAGCAATCATGATAGATCATATGCAAAAGGTGGAAAAATTTAAAGGTGGGAATCATGGGCTACCATATGCCTTTCTCTTCACTCAAGTGTTCATATTCTACAAAGTCCCCTTGGGGAATCCTATAGTAGGCACACGCAAGCAAACCTTCTCTAAAATCACCTTAGAATAATGTGAATGCGTAGAAAGAGTTGGTGGAAGCATCTCGACCATTTCTCAGCTGATCAACGCTCAAAATGCAGCTTCTGAAAAGATTAGAAGGTTGAGGTCTCAACATGCCATACTGGAAACTCAGCTCAGTCAAGCTGTTAAAGGACCTAATTATGTTAATGAAGAAGTTGCCCAACTGACAAAAGAAAATGATAAGCTTCGGGCAAAATTACTTGAAGAACAACTATCTGCAAATGCCCGACTAGACCTGGTTCTCAAAACTATTGTTGCCTCCTTTTCCAAGCCTCATTCCTCTAGTGTCCCCTAGGATCCTCTCAGTGACCATCTATTTTTTGCTCAAATGTTTTGTGGTTGTTGTGTTCTTTTGTTTGCTTTCTTTTGTGATGGCATGCTGGACTTCATCATTACTGCTCCTGTCTTCTCAGTCCATTGTTAATATTAATGAAACAACTTCTCTTGTTGCCTGTACAAATGTTGTATTCCTCTTGCTTCTATTTTCTATCATGTTGTGTGCATATATGTGGTATGAGTTAGCTGTGTTAGACTTCTTTATATTTATTATCTACTTGTGTTTCTTTTTAATGATGCCTAAAGGGGGAAAAAGGTCATAAGAGAACTTGTGTATCTTATAAGGGATTTGGGATTAAGTGGGAATCAAAAGTAAATGGTCATGAGGAACCGGAACGTGTGTAGTTGATTTAAGGGGGAATCAAAATTTAACGGTCAGGGGAAACTTGTGTAGTTTCTGGTATCTTATCTGGTTATTTCTGCTCTAAACAAATACTATCAATGCCTAAGTTTATCATCATCAAAAATGGGAAAATTGATGGGTTTTCAATGTCCTTGCCTTATGCATCTTATGTTTTGATAATCTAACAAACTTATTGTGAAGAACCAGATAGAGAACCTGACCCACGTGGTATACATTTCAAATGAATAATGTCCAGTCTGATCTCCAGCAAATGAATGAACAATCATAAGGAGGAACACAATATGGACCTTGTAACCTGGTCTCTTAGGGTTCTCCTACAGAAGTACAAGTCAGTGACTGCCCTCAACTATTACAAAGAGGAACACAACAGGAACTTAGTCCCTTAGGGTTCTCTGACAGAAGTACAAGTCAACTGTACAGCTGGAATGTAACAACAGAAAGTGACTGTCTCGCAACTGTTACAAAAAGAGGAACACAACGGGGACCTGATTCATTAGTGTTCTCTGACAGAAGTACAAGTCAACTATACAGCTGGAATGCAATTGTACAAAAGTGACAGTGCAGCAGTCACTTCTCATTGGGAAGAAGCGTGTACCAAGAGTTGACATCACCATCCATTGTGATATCTTTTGTAGTATAACAACCTGGTGCAAGACATAAGATATTCACTTGTGCATTCACTGATATTCTCTCAAGCATAACAGTGTTCATCCGGTATTAAAGTCACTGGTGTGTCAAGAATAAGAAGATAATTCCACTAAGGATCAGTGTTATAATGAGTCTATGTGTATCCGTAGTTGAGTTGTAATCTTGTTATTTGTTCTTCATTGTATCTCATGTCTTGATTTCTTAGAAGTTTTGTCTTAGGAAAACCAAAAAATCCGTAAACTTTCGAGTTTATGTTGTGACTAGGTTTAGTCATAGGTTTATAGCCTTTGTAACTTGAAGAGTCACAAAGTGACTTGTGGTGAGAGCATCATAAATTAAAGAAAGTCTTTGTAATAGAGTCATTACAAAGTGTCTTGTAATAGTGAGATTGCAAGTTAGTGAAGTTAAAAGCCTACAAGTGTAGGTCGTGGTTTTTTGATCCCCCTGTGTGAGATTTTTCCACGTAAAAATCCTTTGTCTTCTTTACTTTTAGTCTTATTAAGCATTCTCAGCATAACCTCATAGAGGACCAGGTACTCTACTGTGTGGTGTACTCATACAAACTATCAAAGGGTCAAGGAGAATAAAGCTGGAATTATTACTAGAAATATATCCATGGGATGGAATAGTTGTATAATTATTCATCTACTAGAAATGGGAGGATATGAGTACTATGGGACACAAATAACTTTCAAGTAGTTAAGCTGATGGAGACTGCTCAGATGATGCATTGTGAAATTACAGGAAGTGCATATCAAATTGACTGCTTGGTGACTATCATATATGGTTTCAATACAATTGAACAAAGGAAAGGGTTGTGGGAAGATCTGAAGACAGTAGCTCAAGGTATTACAAAACCTTGGCAAGTGATAGGTGATTTTAATGCAATACTGAGTTCAGCAGACAGAGACCAGGGTAATCCAGTATAGCAAGCTGATATTCAAGACTTTGTTGATTTCATTCAAACAAATAACCTAATGAATTGATATAGAAAGGGGATTACTACACATGGACCAACAAACAAAGAGTGGAAGATAGAATTCGAAGCAGAATTAATAGAGCATTTTGGGAATTATGAATGGATGATGAAATAGGGTAATATAGTTGTGCAATATGATTTTCTAGGGCTATCAGACCATGCACCAATGTTGCTGACTATCGAGAGGAGCAGAATAACACTAAGTGTCCATTTAGGTTCTTCAATGTTTGGGTAGATCACAAAGAATTTGATCAAATAGTAGAAGAAACTTGGAAAGAAGTTAAAGATCCTTCGCTCATGAGGGGAATATGAAGAAAACTGAAAACATTAAGAACCAGACTGAAGATATTGAACAATAGAGAATTCAGAAATGCTGATAGAAAATGGAAGAAGCAAGGAATGAAATCAGAAGAGTGCAGATCCAGATGCAACAGAACTATACTGATATTATACTGGAACAAGAGAGAAATGCACTACAAAAATTAGAAAAGTGGTTAATGACTGAAGAGAGTATTATGAAGCAGAAGACAAGGGCTAAATGGATACAGCTGGGAGATGCAAACACTAAGTATTTCTCAGCAGTAATGAAAGAAAGGAAACATTAAAACAAATAAAAGAACTGCTAGCTATGGATGGAAAGAAGATCAATAAACCAGCTGAGGTTAAAGGGGAGATAATTAGATTCTATAAGAGTCTAATGGGCACAACAGCAAAAAGACTTACAACAGTAAATAGAACAATAATGAAGAAAGGGCCACTACTGACTCAAGAACAAAGGCTGCTACTATGTAAAGAAGTTACTAAACATGAAGTTTTTGAGGGGCTAAAAGGAATATGAGATGATAAGGCTCCAGGGATAGATGGATATAATGCTGTATTTTTCAAAAGAGAATGGCACATTATTGGCAGTGAGGTGACTACAGCAATACAGGATTTCTTCTCAATAGGAAGATTATATAGAGCCATAAATTGTACAGCCATCACTTTTATACCTAAGGTAGATAATCCAGCAACAATTAAAGAGTATAGACCAATAGCATGCCGCACAGTGATATAAAAAATGATTTCAAAGATCTTGGCAGCAAGAATGCAGAAGGTAATTGAGGGGATTATATGTGAAGCACAAGCTGGTTTTGTCCCAGGCAGGAAAATAGGTGATAATATTATATTGGCTCATGAACTAGTAAAGAGATACACAAGGAAACATATATCACCAAGGTGCGTGTTAAAATAAACATACAGAAGGCTTATGATTCAGTAAAATGGAGCTATTTGGAACAAAATATGAGGTTGATAGGATTCCCTAAAAGATTTATAACTTGGGTGGTAGAATGTATTAAAACAGTGAACTATACTATTATGGTGAATGTAGAGCCCACTGATCCTTTCAATGCTCAGAAGAGACTTAGACAAGGGGATCCCATGTCTCTTTTTCTATTTGCAATTGTAATGGAGTACCTAAGTTGAACCTTAAAGGAAATGGCAGAGAGGAAGCAGTATCATTACCATCCCAGATGTGCCAAATTAAAACTAAATCATTTATGTTTGGCAGATGATCTTTTAATATTTTCTAGAGAAGATGTTGAATCAGTAACTGAGGTTCTTCAAAGTTTTAATCAATTCTCACATGCCTCAGGATTGCAAGCAAACATAGGGAAAAGCTCCATTTCTTTTGGAGGGGTGGGACAACAAGACCAAGAGCAGATACTGCAGACACTGGGATTTACGAGAGGAATGTTACCTTTCAAATACCTGGGAGTTCCACTGTCAACTAGGAAGTTAACAATGATACAATGGAAGCCCCTCATTGAGAAGATTGTAGCAAGAATCACCTCATGGACAGCCAAAAAATTATCATATGCAGGACGAAGTCAATTGATAAGTAGTGTTTTGTTTGGAGTCCAGTCCTATTGGGCCCAATTGTTCATATTGCCTACAAAGCTGATGAAAGCTGTGGATTTTTTTGTAGAAGCAACCTTTGGACAGGTAACAATGTCATTACAAAGAAAGCACCCATCAGTTGGGAAAGAGTTTGCTGTCCTAAAGCAGTGGAGGATGGAACCTCATTAATATGAGAATCTGGAATAAGGCAGCCATAATCAAACTATACTGGAATTAGGCAAGGAAAGAGGATAGGATGTGGATAAGGTGGATTCATGCATACTATATAAAAGGACAACAAATGGAGCAAGTGAAAGTCCCACAACAAGCAAAATGGATGGTGAGGAAATTAATAGAAGCCAAACATCTACTAGAACAAAACAATGTACATATTTGCAGGGAAAAAAAGGGTCATTAAACATATATACCTTCAGCTATTAGGTGTTCAACCAAGAATGCCATGGAAGTGTTTGATGTTTGAGAATGCTGCAAGGCCAGAAACTAAGTCACTGTGTGGTTGCAAATGCAGAATAGGCTACTAACTGCTGACAGGTTGAACAAATGGGGAATGCAGGTGAAAGGCAAATGCAGTTTATGCCAGAGAGAAGAGGAAACAAGAGATCATCTTTTTTTGGTGGAGTGTGATTATACAAAAAAAGTGATGCAAAAGCTGATGCACTAGACACATAATCAAAATATAGCAGCTGCTATCTGGGACCAACATGTGTATGGGATGATCAAGAGAGCTAAAGGCAAATCAAAGGAAGCTCAACTATTCAAGATGATATATTCTGAAGTAGTACATAGTATATGGATTGAGAGGAACATAAGGATTTTTGAGAAAACAAGTACAGGATGGGAGAGGATAGCCAAAGAGATAACTTGTGTTTTTTGTGTACGAGCTCCTCCTAGAATAGTTGATATAGTTCAAAGATATAAATTTTAAAAAAATAGGAAGAATAAGAGCATCATGTAAATATGATAGTTTTAGCTGTGTTAGCTAGCTATGGTAATTTGTAAAGTTTACTGGTGATTAATAAAAAGTTAGTTACAAAAAAAAAAAATAGGATATAAAATTAAAATTATAAATATCTTAAAATAAAAATTAATTATATACACAATTTATGATAAATTAAAAGTCCAAAAAAATAAAAAAATGAATAAAATAATAATAAATCAAATGGTGTGATACTATTCACACACCAAAATGGTGGAAAATTTGGTGTTCCATTGGAGCAAAAAAAATACCAAATTTTATACCAAATTTAAATTTGGTGTAAAAAATAGTATAACATTGGAGATGCCCTTAGGAGATACTCCCTTCGGTCCTTATTATTTGCCAAACCAAACTATTTCCTTGTTTAACTAGGGCTGCTACTTTTTATGTTAATTGAGAGATTTCATTACCAATTAAAAAGAATTTACAGCTCAAAAAATAGAAGGAATAAAATTGTTCTAAACATGATGTTTTTAAAAAGTTAGTAGTAATATTTTTTGGTTGTTGCAAAAACAGTTCAAACTTCATACAAACCCCTTTTTGTTTTTTGAAAATATCAGAAAATGAGTTGTCAAACTCTAAAACAAAATGCCAACTTTATTATCAAAGGATGTCTCTATGAGACTCTATCTATGAGCTTAGGTGCTAACTTTGTTGCTAAGCAAAACAATTTCTATGATTAATTGGATTCATTTCTTTATTATCTCTTGAATGTGATGATTAAGAGGATAACCCACCAAACAAACTAGGCACTAATTGATTGGGCACCAAAAAAGTTAGTCAAGGCAACGAGTTAATGAGGTTTATGACTAATTGAAGTTAGAAGTCGTTTGGTTTCTTCTTCAAAGTATGAGAAGGACTTCGTGTGCGTTTGGACGTAAGAATTATAAAATTTCACAAAAAAAAAAAAAAAACCAAGTAAAAATAATATTTAAAAATTAGAATTGTATTTGAACATGAATATAATTTTGAATTATTTTTTAATTTTGTGAGTAATAGAATTGAATTTTAAAATACAGCTTTTTGAAGTTTTTAAAATTTTCAAAAAATTCCTTTAAATAAAATTTAAAAATTTTATATCCAAACTCTGATTTAGAAAAAGTAAAAAAACTCTTACGTTCAAACGGGCTCTTAATTGTTGCAAGTGGTAAGTCAAATGCCACTCTCTTCTCTTTATTAGGCTACACGACATTCTCCTAACACCACTTTTATTAGAGGTACAAACATCTTATTTGTCAGCAAACAACATGTGATTCTAATTAAATATTATTTCTATATTTAATGATATATATTCCAAGTTAAGCTTCTAATAATTAATGCGCAGAATCCAAGTTTACCTTTTTTTTGTTTCTTTCCCTTTATTTCCCCAAACTTTATTTTCCTTAACTATTTTTCAATTTTCTTTTTCTTTTTTCTGGTGGGAGGGGTTGAGAACTTGAGATAGATGTTAAATGTAAGAGTTAAAGAAAAATACACATACATTTCATTTTACTAATTTTACGTCTTCCATAATTGTATGTTCAAAATTATGTGCTATGATCTCATGTTTTTCTTTTCATCCATTTTTAACGCAGCTTTTAATTTTATGACCTAAAATTTTCCTTCTTATTTCATACGCTTATTTGTTAGTTAAAAAAAATCATTGCCAATATTATGGAATGAATAAAAACAAACAATATTTTATCAAAAAAATTTACCCCCAGTATTTTTTCACAGAAAAACACACACCTTTTTATAAAATACAAGTAAAATCAACAAATAAGCGCATGGGTAACAAAAACAAATAATAAACTAAGGGTATCTAACAGGGCGGGTTTAATCGTAATCGGATCGGCCAGACCGGTTAAAATCGAAACCGACTTAGATTTGTACAAGGGGGCCGGGTGGGGCTGGGTTAAAGGGGTAGGGGATTTGGTCCGTTCACCTTGGGGCTACCGGTTAACCGGATCGGTCAAATTCGGTCAACAATTTTTACTGTACAACCAGTTAATCGACCCGGACCGGTCCGACCCAGACTGGTATAAAGGCTACTTAATTTTTTTTTTTTTTTTAATAATGGGGCCTTTGAATTTACTCTTTTTTCGTTAATTTGCTTGTTGTTAAATGTAAACCTTTCAATTTGTAAGTTTGAATTTTGAAATAAATGTAACACTTGCAATTTATAAGTGCAATTTTTTTCCATCTTCAATATATTCTTTATATTTTTACTTTATATTAATATAACTTACAATAGTTATACAAAAATAAAATACAAAAAAAAATGAAATTACACTAATCCGGCCCGCCCCATTGTACCCTAACCCTTACGGTTTATTTTTTATCCGAATGAACCCGAATCCGTTAAATCTAGTAAGCCCCAACCCGTAATCGGCCCAAAACCTAGCCCGTACGGTTTCAAATTTCCCTACCCGGCCCGACCAGACCCACCCGTTAGATACCCTTATAATAAACCTATTTTTCACACAAAAAAAATCTAATAAAAGGGACTATTATTTTCTATTTAAAAAAATTCCAACTGAAATTTTGTGTAAAATGTTGAGAACAGCTCATACCTAAAGTCTCACCACCCCATAAAATTAGGCTTCCCCTTTTGTCTTCCTTGCCATAACCCCTCTCTCTCTCTGCTGTGGAGACCGAGACTTCTCTCAGTTGTCTCATTTGCTTATGCATTACCACTTCATACAAATACTCCACAAACACAGCTCAATTTTGTGTTCATAACTGATCAAATAATTCTTCACCCCTCAATAAAGGGGCAAAAATATTAAGAAAATGGTGAACTATCATCTTGTTATTTTCTTATTTTTCTCTGTTGTTGAATTGGTTTATGGGTCTTCAAGAAATCTCCCAATTTTAGCGTTTGATGAAGGCTACTCCCATCTCTTTGGTGATAATAACCTTATGATCCTTAAAGATGGAAAATCTGCTCATATTTCTCTAGATGAAAGAACAGGTTCCTTTTTATTTCTTTATTTGTAGTACTATTTTTATGGCTTTTATTATTTTTATTAATGTATGTTTATTAACGAGATTTTTTTTTTGATGAGTTACAGGGGCTGGATTTGTGTCTCAAGACCTATATCTTCATGGATTCTTCAGTGCTTCTATTAAGCTTCCTGCTGATTACACTGCTGGTGTGGTTGTTGCATTTTATGTAAGTTATTGTCAATTCACTGATTGTTTATTTTAATAAATATTAAAACTCTTAGGTTTTTTTCATCTGGAATTTTCATTTTCTAAATTAGTACTAGCAGTTTTCGCTTCTCATGGATGAAAGTTCTGATGTTTTTCACACCCATATAGACTGCCGATGATTTTTTATATGTTAATTAATTCTATAAATTTCTCCCTTTGTCCTCACTCCTCAGATATTTTTGATATCTTTTTTACCTTTAAAGAATGGGCTTTTCACCACTCAATGGAAATTGGTAATTCTGGAGTTTTGTTAAAATTCAACAAAAATTTATTTTCTGGGCCATAAAAATTGGATTTTTTTTACCTCTGAAATTCCATTTCTTAGAATAAATTTTTACCAATTTGGTTGATGACACAGATGTCTAATGTGGACATGTTTGAGAAGAACCATGATGAAATTGACTTTGAGTTCTTGGGAAACATTAGAGGTAAAGACTGGAGAATTCAGACCAATATTTATGGGAATGGTAGCACTAGTGTTGGTAGAGAAGAAAGATATGGACTCTGGTTTGATCCTTCTGAAGATTTCCATCACTACAGTATTCTTTGGACTGAGAATTTTATCATGTAAGCAACATCTCTCTGCCCTTTCAATTTTTTTGTTTATGAAACTGTTTTTAGCTTCTTATACCATGAGTTACTTTCTATACTGAACAATCTTTTGTCCTCTGAGCTGTTTTTACTGCTTTTGGTGTTTATGTTTAGATCTCTGTTTGATATGATGGAAACATGGTTTCCTTTATCAGAAAGATCCATATATTTTTCTTGTTTTTCCATTAAAGCTTGTCCAATTACCTTATAGTTTGCTCTTATGTTGATTCTGAACATATATATATATATATATATATATATATATATATATATATATATATATATATATATATATATATATATATATGATTATAGTGACCTACTTGTACTCCTAAAAATAAGAACAGGAAACAAACATCCCCCGTCCCTTATATAAAAGAAAAATAGAGGAATCCTGACATGAAAAAAATTTCATGTGATGAACTATTAAACTGCTGTAAGACAAGAACTTGGCATGTACAGGTGCTAATAATTTTAGATGAAGGATTCTTGCTGAATCTTTCTGTTTATGTTTGGACTCGTGATACGCATGCTTCTGTTTTTGAACTTATTATCCAATGAATTCCACTATCACAACAGACCGTTTTGATTTATTTATATTTCATATTTGAGCTTGAGAACTACTATTTGAGAAACATATGTTTATGTGAATGTACAAGAACGATCGGACTTCCTTAACATACAATCTTGTTGGCATGGCTGCTATGGGTTTCATGGGAGAGTAGGGCAGGCTTGCTTGCTTTTTATATTACTGTAAAATTAAACCAGTATTTGCAGATTTATTGTCCTGTTTCAGTCTTATGATATCAAAACAATTAGAATTTGTATACTGTCATGTGCTTGTGGTGTTTGGTAAACCAGGTCCTGATTCTGTCATGTTTGTTTTTATGTGTTTGTGCATCTTGTTGCAGCTTTTATGTAGATAATGTCCCCATAAGAGAGATCAAGAGGACAGAAGCTATGGGTGGGGACTTCCCATCTAAGCCAATGTCTTTGTATGCTACAATATGGGATGGTTCTGGTTGGGCTACCAATGGTGGAAAATACAAAGTCAATTACAAATATGCCCCGTATATTGCCAAGTTCTCTGATTTCGTCCTCCACGGATGTGCAGTTGATCCGATTGAATTATCATCCAAATGTGAGATTGCACCAAATACTGCATCAATCCCTACCGGTATTAGCCCTGATCAAAGAAGAAAAATGGAGAACTTTAGAAAGAAGCAAATGCAGTATTCGTACTGCTATGACAAGACTCGGTACAAGGTCCCTCCACCGGAATGTGTGATCGATCCTAAGGAAGCTGAACGACTCCGAGCCTTTGACCCTGTTACATTTGGCGGATCCCGCCACCATCACGGGAAACGACATAGCCGGAGCAGATCAAGGGCTGAGGGTGATGTATCCTTTCTGTAAAAGGAAGGCCACAAGTTTCTCTACACTTTCACATGAAAAATCATTGTTGTCTCCTGTTTGACTTGAGGTTTTGTTATTTTCGCCTGTGAATAGAGGATACAAAAGGAGAAGGGAGATAGAAGGAATTTCTATATATGGGTCATGATCAATATTGTTGGGGTATATATATATATATATATATATCATACCTTTATAGGGTCCCAGCCATGTTCTAGTTGAAGTTTTTGTTGTTTGGGCCTTTATTTATAAATTCAACTTGGTGATGATTTTGTGTATTTCCGTGACACTTTTAATAAATGCATGGTACAGAGATTATTTAAAACATTTGTGTGTTATTTAAGCATGTCTGCTTCTATTTATGATGTCTTGTAGTTTATGCCTCTTGTCATGTTCCGAGGACCATTTGTCAAATGGTTGGCTACAAGAATCCAGAGTGTGATTGTGACTGCTGAAGATCTAAAGACCAGAATTTTACTAAAGGAACAGAATATTAGGGTTTCAACTTGGAAAGGTTTAGCTTTTCCTTTCATCCATCCCCCAACTCCACACTCCAACTTTTAGAGATTAAAAATACGAGAGGAATAACAAGTTTGGGCATTTGTTTTGTTGAGTGTGACTTCCTATCCTAAATCGATTCCAATCAACCCATGCCTCCTAAACATCCTATCACAACAAAACAGGGATAGTCTTGCAAAACCTCAATTTATTTCTGAAATCAAGAAAGCTATCCAATCTTTCAAACCACTAAAAGCACCTAAATCTAATGGGTTCCACCCAATTTTCTTCCAAAAATACTACACAAACTCCGCTGTCATAGATACATGTACCACTCAGAAAATCCCAGAGGACATCAACAAGACTTTTGTCACACCGATCCCTGTTACAACCCATATTCGTGTACGTTAGTTTACACAGTAAGTTAGATTATCTTTGAGATGATAAAAAGTTAATCCTATTGGTCTTAACCGATACAATGGTGTGTAAGAGTGGTTAACAAGTAATAGAAGTTAAACGAATCAAGAATGTTGTAACCCGTATTTTTACGTAAAACTAGAGGTGCTTAATATTCTCAAAAGGTCGTGTTTTAAGGTATCTGAATCATATAATATCCGTAGCATAAGTCTTGAAGTCAAATGAGTGATGAAACAAAAGTTGTCGCAACTTACGTTCACAATTTTACTTAAGCTTTAGGTCAAATGTTATTAAAATTTTCTCCTAATTTACTTGGAATTATGGGGTGATCTACCCACCAAATTGAAGATCTATGAGTCTGGTTTCCAACGCATTAAATCGTTCGTCGATACAATCTCGAAGTGGAGAGATATTTGCATCTTCGCAAGATTGCGCCAAGCAACTCTCTATGGGATCCACATAGGCGGTTGAGATATGGATAATATAAGATGCCTCAACCCCATTTTAAGTCATTCTTTTTCGGTATCTTCAGACCCTAGAACCCTAAAAACACTCTCTCAAGGTTCTCTCATGATCCAAGACCCAAACAAAAGTCAAACAACACAAATCAAGTGTCTGGAATCCCGTGGCGCTAGTAAGTTTCTTGTTCTTCTTGTTGTTGCTGATTTTTATGTTGTTCCAGCTCGCGTGGGAGGTTGTTTTAAGTAGTTTATGTTCTATGAAATACTCCTCAAGTTTTTTAATATCAACCCTAGGTTATTTCAAGTCTTCTAAAGTGATTCTAGTGCCGAAAAACCTAATTGATTGCTAGTTTCGCTTCCTTGCTCTTGTAGCAGCATTGAAAGCATATTTCGTGGTCAATTAAGGTCAAATTGGAGTTTTTCTTTCTGTTTAAAGGTAAGGAACCTCTTACCCTACATGTATTTAAGATTACCCAGGTTACGGCTAAGTCGTTGAAGCTAGAACTTGTGAGATATCTATCTAAAGATTTGTTAGTAATGTTATTGGTTGGTGGACTGTTTTGGGAGGCTTAGTATGATTATCTTTTATGTTGCGTTGTTTGATGATTGTTTAACTTATGGGAAGTCATATAAATAGGGGAGGTGCTGTCTGTTTTATCGTAAAATAGGTTGTGGTCGATATAATATGTACGACGCTTAAACGATAAAGATACTATCATTTCTCTTATTGTAGACTAAGGAGTCGTGATATTTGTACAACTTGAGGTTGGGCTGTATATACGAGGCTATCCCTTTCCTTCTTTTGTACGACTCCGATTGTACATAATGTAATGAACGAGTTCCAAAGATACTCCACTCTTAGAAGCTAGTGATACTTACATTGTTTCCCTTATTATGGAACGATTGATGTTGATGTTGATGTTGCTTCTCTTATTATTATGTTATCAATGCTGTTGAAACTTCCTGATTCTTGTATGATCCATGACGAAGAGTTAGCCCTAATGACATGTATGGAGGTTACCAACCTTACGTCACTCCAAAAGGTTCGAATGTGATTTCGATGAGTCCAACATGCACTATATATATGTAGCTATTTTACTATATCGAGCCCGCGCTATAGTCGGTTGGGTATGATACCTATTGTGCAACCAATAAATAGTTGGATTTTACCGAGCTCCACGTGGCCAGGTACGATTTTACCGAGTCTTATAATGGCCAAATATATTTTTATCGAGTCTATTATGACCGGGTACGATATGATGATGATGATGGCCATAGAGGCTATGTTCTTAAAAGTTTATGTCAGTAGCCCTCAGAGGTACCCAGATGTTACATGTTGTATAGTCTCTATCACTATTATGCTTTACAGTCTCATATACTCAGTACTTTATTTGTACTGACGTCCCTTTTATTTGTGGACGTTGCATGTCGTGCTGCAGGTCCTGATAAACATGTAGGCGAAACTCCACTGATCACGCCCAACTATGCCTTATAAAAAGGACAATGCGGTCGTTGCAATTATAATCCGGTTTACAAGTCCGGAG